>NW_004624920.1:2006615-2056677 GCF_000247695.1 Heterocephalus glaber
GTTTCCCTTTGGGGTTGCTGTAGGTGATCTGGAATTCTGGTTCTGAGGCTTGTTTACCTGTCTTCTCATTTTGATGTGGGGGGTCAGGGGGTTGTTCCTGCCATCCTTGTGGCTCACCTCCTCTGTGCTAGGACCTGCAGGATGCCTATCTGGAAGACTCCTCTACACTTGGAGCCATGGCATGCCTACCCAGAAGACTCCTTCTGCCTGGAAGCCATGGTGCACTGACCCAGAAGTCTCCTCTGGGCTCCTAGCTGTGTCACACTGACCCAGAAGTGTCCTCTGGGCTGGGAGCTGTGACACGCCTGAACTGGAAGTCTCCCCTGGTCTGGGAGCCATGGCACATCGACCTGGAAGTCTCCTCTGGGCCAGGAGCCATGGCACCCCAACCCAGAGGCCTCTTCTGTGCAGGAAGCCACAGGATGCCTACCTGGAAGCCTCTTATACATTGAGAGCCATGGAAAGCCTATCCAGAAGCCTCCTCCTGCCTGGGAGCTGTGGCATGCTGAACCAGAAGTTTCCTCTGAGATGGGAGCTGTGGCATGCTAACCTGGAAGTCTCCTCTGTGCTGGGAGCTGTGGCACGCTGACCCAGAAGTCTCCTCTGGGCTGAGAGCCGTCGAGGCATGTTGGATTATACAGGAAGCACTCTTAGTGGCCAAAAGTTGTGTTTCCATGGAGCTTTTAGGATTGAGGACTTCACACTTTTTCAACAACATCATTGATTATGAAGTGCACAGACTTCATAGATACAAGCCTATATGGCTCAGGAAGTGAATAGATGCAAATAAAAAGATTAAAAGGAAAAATAAGTTTTGAGAACCAAAATGTCAATTTGAATGAGCCAGAAAAGAATCAAGAAGTGAGGAAAAACAGCGCAGCCTAGAGTCTAAACTGATCACTTAGTAATACCCATTCAAGCAAAGATGAACATTCTGTTATTCTTTAAATATTAAGTATACTCAGGCCAGGGATTTAGCTCAGTGGCATTGCGCCTGTCTTTCACGTGCAAGGTCCTGAGTTTGATCCCCTGTACCAAAAAATGCATAAAATAAATAAATATTAAGTACACTTTATGTATGTTATGGTATTATTCAGCTTTCTTGTCACTGGGACACAATATCCAACACCCAAAACTTAAAGGAAGAGAGGTTTTATTTGGCTCATGGTTTCAAGGGATTCAATCCATGGGAATCTGACTCTAAGGCAGAAACATTACAGTGGAAGGGTACGGCAGACCAAAACTGCTTAGTTGATGGCAGCTGGAAGCAGAAAAGGGAAACAATACCAGAAAGGAAGGGGCCAGGAACTAGTTATAGTATGCCAAATTACTCCTCCAGAATTCATTCAGAAACACTCAAAAATGCTTTACTAATCTTTTCAGTGGTTCCCAAACCATTGAAGTTAATAATTAAACTTAATCATCACATCCCACCTCTCATCAACTTAATACTCCAACACATATTCTTAGACCCTACTTGATCTCCAAATAATACAATAACAATGATTCTGCTTAAGATGATACAACTGTCTAGTGAAGAACCAAAAAATGAAAACATCCCTTCCCCAAAGACTCCAGCATTTTTCAAAAGTCCAAATCAAAGTCTATTCTGAGACTTGAGGCAAACTCATAGCTGTGCACCTCTATAAAAAAAAAATCAAGATCAAATTACATGGTCCTAAGACACAATGGCACATTGTAAACATTTATATTCCAAAAGGGACAAATAGGGGAGTAGAAAAGAATTGGACCAACAAAAGTGAAATCCGGACCAGCATTAAGTCCTATAGCTCCATGTCCAGCATCTTGGGCACACAGTGGTGAGATGAGTTCCAGAGGGGTTGGGTGGCCCCATATCTATGGTCTTGCTGGTTGCAGCCCATATAGTTTGTCTCTTAGGCTGACTCTGTTCACTGCCTGCAGCTTTCCTCAGCAGAAATTCCATGTTTTTGGCATCTTTGACTTTCTTGAATACTCTCTCTCTCTCTCTCTCTCTCTCTCTCTCTCTCTCTCTCTCTCTCTCTCTCACACACACACACACACACACACACACACACACACACAGAATTCTCAGGGGCACCTTCCCTGGCCTAACAGACCTTCCTTAGATCTGAATGGAAGGTTCCTTGACTCCACAATTCTTGCATTCTGCTTGTCAATAAAATCTGAATTACATGGACAATGCCTATATCTGCTAGCAGTGCAAGCAGTAGCCAGGGTCCCTTGGACTATGACTACAGTGGCCTCTGAATGCCTGGATTGCTGAACACAATGCAATGACTTCTGGAGAACCAAATGAGCAAAGGTCCCAGGGACTCTCTCCTCAATAAAACTTTACATTTTTGTACCCTTGAGCCTGTGATAGGTGGGCTCTTGCTGATTTATGAGATGTCTTCAAGACATCTTTCTTCTTGTCTATTTACAAAGTACTTTGAGTGTGTGTGTGTGTGTGTGTGTGTTTGTGTGTGTGTGTGTGTGTGTGTGTGTGTGTGTGTGGTGCTGGAGAATAAATTCAGAGACTTTACCCTAAGCTACATCCCCAGCCCTTTTTAAATTTTTTATTTTGAGACAGAGTCTCTCTAAGTCACTAAATTGCTTTGACTGGCCTCTAACTTTTGATCCTCTTGTCTCAGCCTCCCAGGGTGCTGGAATTATAGGTGTGTGCCACTATGCCAGGCATGGTTTCTTTTTAATAGAGTTAATCTCTTCAGCAGCCATACCTGTTTTGATCCAACTTTGCATGTGGTTCTTTTTGGAAAAAGGACAAGTTTTTGCCCTCATTTCTCACTATAAATTGGGCTAAAAGCAGCCAGCTATATTCATGTTACAGCCTGCACTTTGGGCTGCCTTGAAATTTCCTCTGCCATATCAATCAGTCTATCTTGCTTAATCTCAGTCTCCTACCAAGTCTCAGGAAATGGGAAAAATATAGACAATTTTTTTTTTTTTGCCAGAGTGTGACATATATGGCCTCTATTCAGTTGCCAATGAAATCCTTTTTCCGAACTGAAATCTTCTGAGTTTGTCACAGCAATGAAAACCTTACTTAACCTAATGTGATGGTTAAGCTTCATTGTCAACTTGACAGGCCTTTGTTGTTTGCACTCCTGTCATGATTCTGATCTTCTGAGATTTGACTAGAATTGCCAGTCAACCTCTACTTACAGCATTCTATGGCTTCTCTAGCCACCACCTTCAAACCTTTCCAAACTCCTCCCTCAAGCCAGTTCCAAATGCTTCTAAACCACTTGCTCAGATATAGTTTAAAAATGGCCACAATTCTCTGGTACTAATTTTCTGTATTAGTCAGCTTTCTTACCACTGGGACACAATGTCCAACATCCAAAACTTAATGGAAAAGAAGTTTAGCTTGGCTCATAGTTTTAGAGAATTCAGTCTATGGATGGCTCATTCGAAGACAGAAATGGCATGCGAGAAGGGCCTGGTGGAGGAAAGCCGCTTAGCTGATGTTGGCCAGGAAGCTGAATAGGAGAACAACACCAGAGAGGAAGGGGCAAAGGACTACATATGGTACCCAAAGTTGTGCCTGTACAGTCCACCCAGATACACCCAGAAGTGTGCTTTATTAATCTCCTCAGGAGTTTCCAAGCCAGTCAAGATGACAATGAAGGTTAACCATTACATTATGTTAAACCAGCTTTTTATTGCTGCTACAAAATACCCAGTTAAAAAAGTAAGATGGATGGAGGAGGAAGGGAGGGAAGGGAAAGATTTGAAAGAAAGGAATTAAGACATATTATCTACATGTACCAATTCCCCATAAGAAATGTGCTACAAACATACTAATAAAAACAAATAAACAAAAAGTGAAAAAAAATTAAATCAGCTGAAAGTAGAAAAGGTCTACTTTGGCTAACCACTTCAGAGATTCCAGTTCATGGTCAGTTGATCTCATCACCTGTGGGCCTATGGCATCATAGAACATGGTAGTAGCATGTGCCTGTTTACTTAATGGCACCTGAGAAGCAAAGAGAAAGACAGAAGAGGTCAGGGAGTGATGTCCTCTTAAAGGGCATGTCACCACCCTCTGTAGCTTCATTTCCTTCACTAGACCCCATCTTCTAAAGATTCTACCACCTTGAAGTAATGCCACAGCCTGGAAACTAAGCTATTATCACATTGATTGGTCTTTGAGAGACTCTCCAAATCCAGACTCTAACACATTATGACATGGATATTTAAATTTCTTAGTGCTTTATAGTTTGTGTGCGTTTATATAAGTAAAGCATTTCTGTGTTCAAAAAAAATAAATAAAAGGTATCTCTGCTGGCTTTTTGAAAATAAGTATTTTCTAATGTACTTAATCTGTATTTTCATTTTCAGCATTTATGTTCTTACATGTTAGTATTATCTTTTGTTTACTAAGATATTTTATTATTATTCTGTGCTATGCCTTTTGCATGCCTATTTTTGTAGGATATTAAGTCTAGGTATCATCAGAAAAATATGAACTAAAATATACCTTGTTTCAAACTAGCTTATTGCTCCACTTAAAAGCCCATGGTTTATATACATAGACCGTGTAAAATTAAGGGGGATGCTTCTATAGCTTTATAGAATCAAAGACTGTGTGAGCAGTTCCCATATGTCTTCATTGTAAGATCTTATTTATTTTCATTGAGAGTGCTTCTTTTTTGCTTCTTGGTGGGTCAGATCATTTTCTGTGTCCCCCTCAAAGTTAAATTCAAAATCTTCAAAGAGAAAATAAGTACGTTTTTTCACTGTAAGAAAATGACTTGTCTCCTTGCTAATTGATGAATAACTAAGTGAAGGCACTATTGTATTTCTACTTCATATTACATCTTAAAGGCTGTTAGAGATTTGATGTCTTCATGTTGTTCACGTACAGCAGCTCATACCTTTGTTTTTAAGAAATGCAGCAGGAGACAGAGAACGTAAGCCTGACTCACTATGGCCCTGTGTTGCCTTAGACAAGTCTATTCTTTCTAGATCTCATTTTCTGCATGTCAGGAGTGAAAGGTCAAATTAGATTATCTCTAAAGACACATCCAGCTCCCAATAGCACATTCTGTGATTTCTTCCCTGCATTTAAAAATTTCCAGTACTTGGATTTGTATCCACAATGTTAAATATAGGAAGTCTTCAACTTACATTTGAGCTGTAATGCACCTCACATTTCGTATTCGCAGATTGAGCAAATCACGGAAGTAACTCACTCTAAACCTAACCCTGTACCACCATTTTAAGGTAACTGTAGAAGTGCAAATAGTCTATAGTATTTGTGTGTATGTGTTTTTTTTTTTTTACTCTTTACATTGTATATTTCTATAAAGATGTCACTTTACCAGACTTATGAAAGAAATCGACTAACGAAAATTCTCTGGGAACAGAACTCATCGAGGACTTACTGTACTAAGACAGGAAATGATGAGAACCTCGCTTATATTTGAAGTCAGAGATCAAAATGTTCCTGTATTCCAGCCTCAACCCCCATTTTATACTTCCAAGTTGCAAAAAAGTAGTAACACTTTCCCGAGCTATCAGACAATGCTGCTAACATTTTCTCAAATTCCTTTTTCAAATATAGGTTAAAGAACCAGGAATAATTGATTTACATGATTGAATATACATATCATTAGCTAGGTTTGGTTCATTTGAATCATATTACCCTAATCCTTGCTTTTCCTGTTTCTAATATCTGGGGCTAGTTGAATGCCTTGTTGTTTTTATGGTTCTGTTAAAGTCACACTATCCACCCACAATTATGTTAAACAAACTAGCAGCCACTTCCAAGAAATTTCAAGCCACCTGATCTGTTGATAGTGCCTTTTGCTCTGACAACTTCCTTTTGGGTTTTAGAGTGCCTTAAGCAGTGACTTGTCATGCTGGGAGGGTGTGAATGGGCACTATGCCCACATGCCCTCTTACATAGTTGTAATCCTTTTATGTAGTTGTATCAAAGGAGAATAAGAAGAAGCTGCCTACTTGTTAGAGTTTAATAATTGATTTCAGCCAGATTTAATGGCTTTTCAATTTCACATTTTATCTTATTTTTTTTGTTTTTTCACTTGATTCTCCCCACCCTTTTCTTGCTTTGTTTTTCATTTGCTTGTGTGTTTGTTTTGTTTTGTTGAGACAGAGTCTCACTCTGTAATTCAGTCTGATCTTGAACTTACTATGTAGCCCAGGCTGGCTTTGCATTCATAGTGATCCCCCTGCCTCAGTCTTCTGGGTGCTGGGATCATAGGTGAGTGCCAACATGCCTGGCTCTTGGTTTTATTTTTAGTTTTGGTTTGGGTTTTGTTCCCCTTTAAAACTGCAATAAGGTTACTGGTATCTGTTTGTCTCTTCTGAACACTTAATTTTTTTGAGATAATTTTAGGCTTAAAGAAATACAAGAACCCCGTAGAGTTTTCATTCTCCCTTCATCCTTATTTCAATATCTTCCATAATCACAATACATTTATCAAAATAAAAAAGTTAACTTTGTTGTATTAGTCACCTTTCCATCACTGGGACAAAGTATTTGACATCTATAACTTAAAGGTGGAAGGATTCATTTTGACTGATGCTTTCAGAGGTTTCCAAGGTTGGCTGGCACCAAGGCTGAAACAGCATGGTGAAAGGGGATGCTGGAAGAAAGCTGCTCACCTCATGAAAGCTAGAAACAGAGCAGCATGAGAGCCACAATAGATACACCCTTCACAGATATGCCCCCAGTGACCCAAGTTATTGTACACAGCTGAGTTAGATAGAAATTAATAGGCCTTCAAATAAGTCAGCACACACAAAAAGTAAAGACATTAAGATTGTGGCTAGAGGCAAATCTGAAGAGAACCGGGCCTCAATCGGCACCCTGCAAGCCTCCCCAGAGATAAACAGCAATTTGAAATTGTACTGTAATTAGCACCACCTGCTTCAGGTAGGCATCAGATGCATAGGTGAGTCACCAGAACATCTAGAACCATACTCCCCTCCCTTCCCCAAAATGCCTGTTCTTTCCATGTACCCTTGCTACATGACTCATTTCCCTATCAGATCAATATTAGTTAAATGACTGTACTTCTAATCCTCTAGGTTGATTGTAGTTTAACCCACTGTTGTACCCTGTGATTTTGCTGTATAAATTACCCCTGAAAAAGAGCCTTGGTGGTCACCCACTTGGGACCCCTCCTGGAAATCCAGGAGCTATTCTTTTTTTTCCTTATTTCCAATAAAACTCTCTTAACTTCTTCTGTTCGTTCGAGACTTCATTCCTCAATGTTGTGAGACCACAGACTTGGCACATTTGACATCTAACAGGTTGAGAGTTATATTTTCCCATATCAATATCCTCCAATTGGGCCCTACCTCCAAACAGCACATTCAGCTATGAACTCATCGGTGGATTAATTTATTGATGAGGCAAGGCCCCATTATCTAATAATCTTCCAAAAGCCCACCTCTGAAAACTTGAGCCTTTTGGGGAACATTTTTGATCCAAATCATAACACTTGTTAAATTATTATTAACTAATGTTAATAAAATAAAATAGAACTTAGAGATTTCATATTATTATTATTTTGCTATAGGATGTAATCTAGGATCTTACATTACACTTATTTGTCATGACTCCTTTGTCTTCTCCAGTCTGTGATAATCCCTCATTTTTTCCTCATCCTTCACAACTTTGACACTTTTCAAGAGCACTGCTCAGCTATTTGAGGACTGTCCCTCCAAACTGGTTTTATCTGATGATTTTTTTCATGATTATACTGAAGTAATGGATCACTGGGAAGGGTCTCAGAGAAGTGATGTGCTTCTCAATGTCAAGATGTATGTATGGAATGTTGTCCTTTGGCATCCCCCACAAATACCTAAATCCACATATGCTCCTGTATATAAAGTCTTGTGTATATACAGCATGTAAGTCCTGTATATAAAATGGCATAATATTTGCATATAACTTACATATATCCTTCTGTTGATTTAAATCATCTCTAGCCTACTCATACCTAATACAGTATAAATGCTATGTAAACAGTTGTTATTTCTATTGTTTAGGGAATAATGAGAAAAATATCTGTACATGTTTGGAACAGAAGCAAATTTTTCCCAAATATTTTCAGTCTGCTGTTTGTTGAATTCATGGCTGGAAAAACTACAGATACAGAAGACTGACTGCATTACAAAGGTAACTAAGTTGATATCTATCAGGATATTCCACTAGTAAAATAGTAAAACTGTACATCTACTATTTTACATTTATTTATTACTATTTACATTTATTTTCCCTTTGTAGTTATTATATATTTAGGGGTAGATAATTCCTGAATGTGCAAAAATCCTATTTGGAATTAAATTTTTGTCTCAGGCTGTTACTCTTTGGGCATAAAGCTGAAGCTCTTATATTGCTTAAATTAACAAGCAGCCTCTTCACCCAAAGGCCTCCCATAGGGTCAGTTTACAAGCTGAGTTCAGAGGTTTTCTGTTCTTTTTCACTTTGGCCTCACAAGAATTGCTTTTTACTGTCCTATAAGCTTAGTTAACATATTTAAGAGAATGCTTGTTACATTTTACCCAGCATTTCTCTGTTTTATAATAGGAGATTGTCGTCAGATTATGCCAACACCTTTGAAAATGATCTTTTCTTCCGTCCACCCACATACAATAACACCAACATATATCTGTATTCTCAGGGCCACCTTTATGTGGACTATATTTTTCTAAATCAAAAATAAAAATTCTATGTCTGAAAAAGTAGAACTTTTCTTGATTTGTGAACCTTTTATATAAAAAATCTTATATAAAAAGCAAATTACATTATTCCAACTTTAGCCGATCATTTAGTCATATTTTTTAAAGAATAAGATTACTTGAAATTAAGATAATCACAGAAAATCCTGGGCAAATGTTCTCTGTACTGATGGCTCATTAATCATGCTACTCAACTTCTCAGTCTCTGGTCAGGGCATATGATCTCCTACAATACAGCTGCACCTATGGAACATCACCCTCTTGTTTCCCTTTATTTGGTGAAGATGATGATGATCATATGAGGAAAACCTACCACTTCCAAACAATGGGTAAATATGTACAGGTAGGCACAGTTAAAATTATTATTAACATTTCTTAAAAGCTGGTTCTTTTTTTCCATATTGCTGTCTTATTACATTGCCTGTACAGATTTGACTTACACAGGGATACTCTATCAGCATGCTTCTTTTTTTTCCTGCTAGTGCCATCTGGCATTATAAGGCATGTGATGATTATCAGTTTCCTAGTCACTTGGACCTCAAGTTTTTCATGAGAGGAGGACCCTACTATGACTGTGTTTTGATACCTGACTCATCCAAATTTCCTGCTGAAATTAAGCCTGAAACAGAGGCAAGTCAAGTGTTTTCTGGGGTGGGAGTTGGAGCCCTGTGTGTGTGTGTGTGTGTGTGTGTGTGTGTATGTGTGTGTGCATTTGTGCTCATTTGGGGAGAGCAGGCTAAGTCCCATTGCTCAATAAGCACAGAACAGATGGTGCTGTCAGTTCCAGGCACAGCACAGCGCACACCATATGAGCATTCCCAAACAGCGCTGCATATGCATACCTAAGCTGCCAGCAATCCTTCTGATATTTAAATTCCCAGAGCTCCAAGAGAGCATATTGCAGTGCACTCCTTTGAACAATAAAAATTGCTTGACCTTCAGCCTTCCTCCCACATTCCTTTCCCTACCCTGCTCCCTGGGGCAAGATGGAGAAGAGCTTCAAACTTAAATTTTATGAAATCAAGACTTTAGTCATTTGTTCTCTAAAGGAGTTACTGATCCAAGATGAAGCTGTAAATAAATGAATGGGATTTACCACAATAAATGTGAAAATAATTTATGCAGTGAAGATGCAAACAAACAAACTACCTCTCTGGGCAAATGGACAAAAATCTAAGTGAAACTGATTATATATATATATATATATTCATATTCCATGCCTTCAAACTATTATAGGCAGCTAAGTTAGACTGAAATTAATACACAGTCAGAGAGGCATGGGTCCTCAAGGAAATCAGCACAAAAAAATAAAGACATCAAGATTGTGGCTAGAGTCACATCTGAAGAAGGCCAGGCCTCAAGATGGAGACACAATGGTCAGGTCTCCATGCCTTTCCAGGGATAAACAGCAATCGATATTATGCTGTAATTAGCACCACCCTGTCCAGTAAGTCCAGATAGGCATCAGAAAAAGTTAGAAGTTACAGGTAAGCTAAAGTTAGTGATGCTAGCCATATACCCTTGCTACACGCCTGGCTTCCCTAGTGGATCAATATTAGCTAAGCAGCTATACTTGTAATCCTATAGTTTGATTGTAGTTTGACCTGTTGTACCTGCATTGTGCTTTTGCTGTGTAAATTACTCCCGATAAAGGGTCTTGGTAGCCACTCATCTGGGACTCCTCCTGGAAATCCAGGAGCTATTCTTCTCCTTATTTCTAATAAAACTCTTCTAACTTCCTCCTTTAGTTCTTGACATCATTCCATGGTGTTGTGAGACTACAAACTCTTTGGCAGGCCAGAAATTGTATTTTTCCTACATCGAAACCACTACTAAATCAGAGAAGATGAGATACCCAACATGACAAAAATACAAATTGGGACACAAACGTCATAAACAGTTTAAATGAATGGCATTATTGCTAATTGAGAAAACTTTATAGACAGTAGCATCTGAGTTCCACTTCAGAGAATCATCTTTAAATTGCAAGGCAAGGGGACTGTAATTTATTAATGATTTAATAATATATATGTAGTACTAGAATAATTTTTATTTCTATCACTAGCTTTTTAGATAATGGAAAATTAAAATACACACACACACACACACAAATATATCCCAGTGTGGGATTTTCTTCTCATTGAAGGAAATAACAATAATTTTGTCTGTATTTGAAAATTTTCAACAGTGTGGCTTTCTGCTTGATTATAAACTTGTACTGCCACTTTGAAAACTTGGGGCTAAACTTATGCATACACTATGATCCGACAAGTCACTCTTATATGTATTGATCAAAAGACACATTCTAGTATATTTATAGCAATATTGTTTCATCTATAGGAAATGTATCTCTCAATCATTTTTGCACCTTTGCATACCCACAGTAGTATTAAAAATCATGGTAAATAAAATAGAGTATAAATTCATGAGAAGTGCATTTATAAATACTACATTTGTTTTTTTTGGTCTTCTATGGACTGAACTGTGCTCCATCCCCACACCCCAATTCATGTTGAATCCACAACCCCTAATATGATGGTGTTCAGTGATGGGGCCTTTGGCAGGTAATGAGGTTTAGATGAAGTCCTGAAGAGGGCTTAGCTCATTAATCCTATCTGAATTAGCACTTCTAACTATTACTGAGAGCAAGGGCTAGGGGTCCTTTTCTCTGCAAATTATTGCTTTGTCTTGACTGTACACTTCAACTGGTTAGCAGATGGGATTAATAAGGCAGGATCAATCCAGCTATCCTACCACACAGTTGCAAATGACATCCTGAACCACAGCCAGCCATCTCAGGAAAGTGGAATGGAATAACCCTACCAGTGGAAAATCCACTCAAAGCCATTTCCTCCTAAGCAGGGTCTCTAAGTGCCATGTTATAAATTAAGAACACAATACTGTTTAATATACTTTTAATTACATTCTTGTAATTGACTACTAACATTGGTAACTAATTTTTTTCCCTCTTTACTTGACTCACAAGGTAATGAATGGATCTTCATTTATTTCACTACATATATGTGTGTTGGGGATTGAACACAGGGCCCCGTGCATGCCAAGCACTTGCTTTATCATTTAACTACACTCCCAGCCCCAACGTATACTTAATTTTTATAATGAATTAGATTCTTAAGGATCAATTTACTTTGTATGTTTTTAGAAAAAATAGGAAATTCATGCAAGAATATTTTATTTCCTCCAGTTTTTAATTTCTCTACAGAGAGAATTTACCTGGATGGATTGACCCTGTTGGAAAGAAAACAAGTGGTACCCTATTTATTTAGTGCTTTAATGTCTAAATTCAGCATTTGCCTGAGGCAGAATACATTGGCGGCTGCATTCACAACACATGTTTTCTTGGATTGTTGCCAATGAGAACTAAACGTACAGGCTTAAAAATTTAGAAAACTCGAACCCCATCTCCCTCTGACAGATTTTATGCTCCATTTTTTTCAATGGAGTGAAATATTCAGATTTTTTATTTTAAAACTTAAATTTTTTTTAGTATCCCTCCTTCTAGGTTGCAGAAAGTTGTTGGTTTGAAACCTGAAAGACCTGAATCAAGTTGTAACCTCCTGATTGATTGTTTGGTTCTTTTAAACAAGAGAGTCAACTTGAACTTGACAGTCAGAAAGGAAGACACTCAGAGGACTTATTTAAAACAGAGCAGATAGGGACTGTCTACCACTACTCTTTCCCACTGTGTTATTCCATGGATTCCTCATCCAATTCAGTGTGGCTTACCTTCTTAGCTCCTGTGCTGGTTTGTTCCCAAATAAATAACAAGAAAGGAAACAATGTTGGTGGTCTTGGCCCGTGCTGTCAAATACAGCCCTGGCATTTATAGGATAGTGAGTATTTTCCTCAAAAACAAAAACAGTGAGAAACAATTACAACAAACCCAGAAAAGGAAAAAGGGGAAATCCACAGATTTTTGAGTCATACTGTGTGACACTGTTGTAATGAAATAGATCAAATCACACCAGAGCAACTGGCTCACAAAACAATGCTCCACTCCCAAACTCTCACTTCATTTTGACTACTGCTTTCCTAAGCAACAAAAGCTATTAACTATAGAAGCTCCTTTTTTTCAACTGGGAAGGGGAATATTATTCTAGAGTTAGTTGGTGTGGTACCAAGCTGTCCACTAAGAGAGTGACAAAATATTTACTGCATTGAACTGAAAATATCATAAGTTTTCTCCAAGCAAATTTCTTTCAGTCTCCTCAGCAAAAAAGCAAGCCTTCATGTCTGATATGCTGTTTCTGAATAGTACATGGATCTGAACCTTTGAAACAGTGTCTGGGCATCTCTTCTCAGTTCTTCTGGGAGGCAAACAGCCTTGGAGCTGTAAGGGCTGAAGGGAATTGACGCTTTAATCATGGCTTGCAAGTATGTAGTCACTCAGATGCTAAGCATTCAGGGAAGAAGGAGCCAGTTGACCTCAAAGTCTTTGGGCTAAATTTGCACCACAGTCTAGGCAGATGCTGACTGTCTTGCACCCTGTATTTACTGACCCATCTTACTTCTGATTCTGTCATGCAAAAATCTGAGAGGGTTTGCTGTTATGGCAGCGGATCTAGAACTTCCAACACTATTTTGATTTTTTTCCTTTGCACTACATTTAATATTTAAGACAAACCTTAAAACCCATCAATGAAAGGGACTATATTCAGTCTTCGTGATCTTCATTTAAACGGCTCTATTTTCGCCTAATGTTAGCAGCCCTTAATGGTTGTGTTTTGGTTTTTAATTTTGTGATATGCAGCCTGTTTTCCTGCTAAAATCCACTGCTGATCAAAACATAGTGCTCTGAAGGATGTACTTAAAAGGGAGAAGAATGTGCTAACGTCCAAAATTCAAACAATGCTCTCACAAAAGAGAATAGATTTACATTTTCTTGAAGAAAGTGATCAGTAGACACTGTGGTGGCTGATGGTCGTGATATCATTAGCAAAAGTTCCATAGCAAGGGAGTCCAGGATTCGGTCCGAGGTGCTGACCTAGCGCTGGACCAGCGGCCTCCGGACACCCTGGCCCGAGTGCGCAACCTCCGCTCTGGGTCCTCCCGGCCGAGGCCAGTGAGTGAGCAGAGGAAGGCCAGGAGGGCACGAACGCCCTTTGCGCGGAGCAGCGGAGGCGGCCGGGGGCCTGGACGCCATGTCCATGGAGGACCCCTTCTTTGTGGTGAAGGGAGAGGTACAGAAAGCAGTCAGCACTGCCCAGGGGCTGTTTCAGAGATGGACGGAGCTCCTTCAAGACCCTTACGCAGCACAAAAAAAAAAAAAAAAAAAAAAAAAAAAAAGTTCCATAGCAAGCCAACCCTAATGCCAGTTTCCATTTCCATCTCCTCTCTGACTTGCCTAATTTTCCTCAAAGAGAGCATTTCAAATACAGTAAAGCTCATACACACAAGTAAAGTGTAATAGACATGGGCTGAGCACCCATCTATGCCTGTGCTGGAGGATTTCTGTGATTCTACTCCTTTAAATAGGGATAACTTCTAGGAGAAATATGATTAGTTATCAGGACACACATCTGGAACCCCAAGGAATGTCATGTTCAAGTTGCCCTCATGTAATTACTGATGTGTATAATTAAATCATGTACAAAGACATTAAATATTTGATCAAAGCCTGTTTTAAGTTGTTTTACCCCTTGAAAGACACTAATACGAAATGATTTTTCTCAGATAAATGAGATTTAGCTATGTTGGTGGGTAGAGCAGACAGAGCAGCTACAGGTTTAAACGTTTCCCTAACCATATAAAAAGACAGTGATATATCTTCATAGCATCTGGCAGCATCATTGTCCTCCAGTCATTCTTTAATTAGCATGCTGGTGAATTTAATAGAAAATGGCTTTAACTCAGGAGCAGATGGGTCTTTTGAGTGACAAGGGGAATGACAATTTCTGTCATGTTTACTTCCTGTGTAATCTTCTAGTCCAAAAGATTCTTTCAGAGTACAGGCCTTACAAAATCAGAGGTCAGGTTTAATAGCTTCAGGAAACTACTAAGTCTGAGTCTCCTTCTGTTGAAAATTCTGACTTGTGAGCTTCTAGTAATGGTTTTCTTTTTCTTTTCTTGTTCATTTCTCATATTTTATTATGAGAGCATCCTAATAAAGGTAAAAGTGAAGTTTTATAAACAGTTATATAATCTTTCTGCAACAAAGCTGTATCTATTGAATCCCACACAGTCTCCAAAATTATATTCACCATTGTAGTTTTATAGTTTAGAAAACTCTAACCCGTTTTCCCTTAGGTAGGGACTTTAGCAAACACTCTTTATGCTCCATTTTTTTTTTACAAAGAAGTCAAGCATTCAAATTTTTATAAATCTTAAATTCTTGTTGACCCCAAAGTCTCTTCTTGTAGGAATTTATGGTGAAGTGACACAACTTACATTCATTATATGCTTTTATTACAAGCATATGTAATAGAATTATTGGAGAAGACTAGAACCCCTTCAAAGAGAACTGGCTGAATAAATTTCCTGAGTTTCAAAATAAATGCAACTTTTTCAAATTTAAAGAAAATAGAACATGTCTACAAGATGTGTGCATCTCGTAAGTTGCTGTTTTGTAATTGTCTAGTGTCGAGGAACAACTAATTCACTACTTGCTAGTCCCTTCAACCTCATTCACGTTAAACAAGTTTCCTGCTAGCAAGTTTGGGAAAATGGAATATCGCTTAGGGGTGAGCAATTTGTCTTGCAAATTAATATTCCTGTTACAGTTTTCTTTCAAGTTATCACCTTGGAGACAGATTTAACTGGAAATGCGTTCACTTTGCACCTTTTGAGCAACTAGTGTTAATAACACTTACTAGTGTTAATAAAAGAAAGTATTTGACTACAAAAAGGAAAAGGCACAGATTTGTCTATTCAATTAGCACAAAGAAAACTTCAGAGAACCTGGGATAATAGGGAGGAAGGAAGTAGAGGGAGAAGAAGAAAGGAAAGACTATCCTAGTTATCAGAAAGCTGCCAGGTCAGAAATCCAGGTGCCCTCACAAAGCATCTCTACTTCCCTAGGGCTTCATAAATCTGTTGTAAAATCTAGGCTCTCATCAGGACACATTTTATCAAAGAAATGTTCCTAGCATATTTTATTTTGTTAACCATATTCTGGTTCATAAAAAATAAAATTTAAAACAATAACATAAAGAGTATCTGTACTGTGAATTCCATAAAGGAATAGGTATTCTCATTTAAAAAGAATGGGTATTCTCATTTAAAAAGAATGGGTATTCTCATTAGAAAAAATGATTATATTAATCTTAGAAATAAAATTGCTAATCATATCAACCTAGTCTATCTGCTACTGAGCAAGGGCTCATGGCCCAACTTGTATTGAAGCCAGTACTATGGCACCATTTTCTTTTCTTTCTTTTTTTTTCTACAAAAAGAAAAGCCTTGATTGTACAAATGGTGATGGGTCAGGATACCAAGAGGTATAACATCAAGTCTGACTCCCCAGCAGGCTGTAGAGGGGCGACTCACGTGAAGGAAAAAGGGAGGAGTTGGTTGCTGAGTGAATGGCCAGGAAGGGGAGTTTAGGAGTTTTACAGGTTGCGTGCTTCTTCTGGGGGAGTTATTATATACTTCATGGGAGGTTTTTGAGCTTGTGAGGTCAAAAGAAAATTGACAAGACAGGCTGGCTCTTTTCTGTATTGTGAGAAGCAAGTTATAAACCATCCTGGAGTAGATTCTGGAGGCTTTTCCTAAAAGACAATTTGAGCAGTTTATTACTTAAGTAATTTATATCTGAGTGCCCAGGCTTATTTCTTTTCTAACAGGGATCTAGTTTAGTCCATAGAAAGAGACATTATAAAAATCTTTTCATTATAAAAACATACAAATGGCCCTTAAACACAAGAAAAGGTACTGTTTCGCTCGTAATAAGAGAAATGGAAATTAAATCTATATCATTATGCCATTTATTACCTATCAGAGTGGCAGAAATTCAAATGCTTAACAATAGCTTGTCTATAGAGATGTGGTAAAGCAGACTTTCTCATCTGTGATTGGTGGGAATGCAAAGTGGTATAACCATTGTATTTGTGAGTGTTCATGCATAGAAGCAGAACCAGCAGGACATGTACATATAGACTGAAGGATATTTCTTTTAAAGAATTGACCCATGCCACTGTGGAGACCAACAAGTTCCAAACCTGCAGCGTGGGCCAGCATGCTGCAGACCAATGAAGAGCAGGTGCTGATCTTCAATGTGGTCTGTCAGGCTGGAGAATTTTCTCTTGTGGGGGATGAGGACTTTTTCCTAATGAGGTCTATTCACGTTAGGTAGGACCATCTCTTGTCTAAAGTTTATCAGTTCAGATATTAATCTCAGCCTGGGATTTAGATTAGTGGTAGAGTGTTTTTTGTTTGATTTTTTAGCATTCATGAAACCCTAAGTTCAATCCCCAGTACTGAAAAACAAAAACAAAACAAAACAAAGAAACCCCTACCATGGAAAGATGCCCTCAGAGAAACATCCCAAATAATGTTTGACCATATATCTAGGCATTTATCTTTTTACCCAAACAAACTCCTTTTAGGAATTTATTGTGATCCACAACATGAAACAACATTTGCACAAGGTTGTACATCACAGTACTATTTGAAATAATAAAATATTGAAGAAGTCTTGAAATAACTACTTACCAAAGAAAACCTAAGAGGGCCAGGGATTTAGCTCAGTGGTTCCACCGCCTGTCTCACAAGCAGAGAGACCTGAGTTTGATCCCTGGTACCAAAAAAAAAAAAAAAAAAGAAAGAAAGAAAAAAAAGAAAACCTAAGAACTAGTTGAATAAACTGTGATGCAGACACATAGTTAGTAATAAAAAGTACTAATGAACTGGTAAAAAGCTATTTCCAAAGTGCATTCAGGAGTTTACAAGTAAGATACAAGTGAATACAGAGCATATTACTTTGTATAAGAAATAAGGGAGATTAGATTTACACAATGCATATATATATGTATACACGTATATATGTATGTATATATGTACAGGTATACACACATATGAATGTGCCCACCTGTACATATGTATAAATATGCATACATATATACACAGAGAGTTTTGCAAAATGAAACATGGGAAATATAAATAGAAAAATAACAACTATGATTAACCACAAACCCCAAATTCAAATACTGTTCTTTCCTTAATTCCAGACAGTATCACCTACTTTACAACAGTGGATGTATGACTATTTTCAAGTCCCCTTAAGACTCAGATGTCAGCAATGGTTTGTCTTTCCCTGAAAGAGCCAAAAGTATTCAAGCACTTTCAGCAACTAGAAAGTTATGAGACTGTGTTACTTCACAAGGGCTCAATCAAGAGCTCAAATATCTTGAGTTTTCCTGTCTCTCTACTGTCATCTAAAGTGCAAATGACCTTTGTTTTTCTCTGATGGCCAACAATAAGGAAAGCTTCAAAACAGAGTCTATGTATCTTTTGACTTTTTTCTTTTGTGCCCCAAAAGGACATAAGGTATCAAAAGAAAAATGCAAAATTACCAGCTAAAGTTTCATATATGGGGCACAATTTGTCTCAGGGTATCAATGTTCTTATGTTACATGCTATCCAATGCTTCTTAGCTAAGAAAACTAAGGATGGACTCTCTAGTCTCACAGGCTATTATATGGAGATGGGGGTGGAGGTAAGTGGGAAGGCCTTTAGAGAGTTAAGCACTAGTACAGCAAATGATTCCAAGGGCCTGCACTGAGGCAATAGTAGCAGGGAAAAAAGAGGAAAATAGAATACACGTCCTTGGAAATGCCTAGGTCTCCTGCTTGAGCATCTGGATAGATAATTGAATTATCCTACAAATCCTCCTTCACAGAAGGTGGCCATCCCAGCTTATATACAAAGCAATGATGCTGAAAAAGAACCACAGGAAAGGAAAATAAAAATAATGAACCACTTTGACTAACTGGTTTTTAAATTCTAATTATTAGAGAAAAAAAAGTATAAAATTTTCTTTCCATGCTAGGATGAGATATCAGGTGTGTTTTCTGTGGCCTGTGTTAGTCAACTTTTCTTTGCTGTGGCCAAATAACTGAGAAAAAGAACTTAAAAAATGAAAGGTTTATTTTGGCTCATGGTTTCAGAGGTGTTGGTGGCTGGCTGACTGGATCCATTGCTTTAGGGCTGTGAGGAGGCAGAAACATCCTGCCAGAAAGGCATGGCAGAGAAAAGCTGGTTCTCACCTCATGGCAGCCAGTGGGTAGAGATAGAGAACAACAGCCAGAGGGAAAGGGTCCAGGGGCCAGATATAGTTCTCAAGGCCAGACCCCCATGATTCACACCCATCAACTAGGCTCCAACTCTTTCTTTCATTATGTCCCAATAATGCCACGGAATTATGATCTTATTGGTAGATCGGCCCACTGATGAAATTAAAGCCTACGTGGTCCATTCGCTTCTCTGGGCCCCAGTCAGAACTTTGCTGCACATGGGGGAAAGCCCTCAATACATGAGTCTTTGGGAGACACTTGATATTTAAACAATAACATCAATAATAATGTGGATGTAGGGTAGAGTGTTTCATTAGTGTCAATTTTTACATCATTTGGGGGCTGTTTCAAAGCAGTAGAAAATATGACATCCCTATAACAATACAGTCCCCTACACACTTCGCTTAATGTGGAAAATTAATAACACCTAATTTATCTTCCACGGAAAACACTGATGCTTGAAGAGCAGAGCACTGTTGATAATATTAGGGAGAAAAAATTGCAAGACCTACATCACTGCCTGTCTGTCCTGTGAAGAGCAATAGGTTCAGTCTACCAGAGGAATATGCCATAGCTTGCACAGTCACATGCATACATAAATGTGCTCTTTGCTTTGAAGATTCAAGGGACAACAAAACTCGAGCCAATCAGGGAAAAAAATAAAAGATGGGGTCAAGAATTGGAATTGAGCTACTCTATACTATGTTCTCAAAATGTTCAAGGTATTTTTGTTGTGGTCAATTTTTTTTTCAAATTATTTCCTGCCTCTCTGTGAAGTGTAAGTTTTCCTATGGATTCCTTTGCTGTAGTGTTGCTCCTGGTAGAGGAATTATGCATCCTGCCCTGCTCAGACATTGCTATGCTAATTATTTGGACCAGTATAATGTAAATAAATTCATATGTGTTATTTCTAAGCAGAAATTTCTAGAGCTAGCACATAGTCCTTTATTTCTCTTTGTTCCTCGCTTAAAAGACCAGTAAGTCCAAACAAGGAATTTTATGTCAGAGTCCCTAAATGAAATTATGGAACAGAGCCTCAGTTGACCTATGGTGACAACTGATGTAAGTGATAAATAAGTGTGTGTGTGGGGGGGTTGTTACTGCAGCAAAACTTAGCTTATACTGACAAGAATGTATAGTTTTTTCTATCTATTATGCTACAAGATTAGTGTAATTATGCTACAAAATTTCTGTCGATATAATAAATAAGAATTTATTTATTCTGTTTGTGGATAAGCTGTGATTCAACTGATCTAGGCTGAATTCATCTGAGTTTGGCTTCAGGCTTACTTTGGACCTCAGTTTGCTGTACATGTTATCATTACTGTGAGATTAAAAGACTACTCTTCTCATGAGAAGACAACTTGAGAACAAGCCCATGCCTAAAAGCAAGCTTGAAAGCCTATCCCGAGAGGTGGTAGGAAAGGAGAAGTGACTGAGGACAGGACATTGACAGGGAAAGCAGTTTTAGGAAGGAGCCTGTCTTCTAATATATATGACTTCTGGACCTGCTATATTATTATTCTTCACTGAGAGAGAGAGAGCACAATATTTCAAATAAACATCATTCACTTTAAACATTAGTCAGTTATTGTTAATACTATTGATTATTAACACATATGATTACCAATATATTTTATGCTATGCAACAGATCCTTTAGTGTATATTTTGGTAATGATATTTGAGGTAAATAAACCAAATCTGAAAGAAGCATGGAATCTTGATAAGCATACTTCAAAATTTTAATTAACTTCCCCAGTGGTGCGGATTAGCATTCATTTGTACCTAGTGATCATACTGTTGTTATACTGAATTTTTAAATTTACCACACAGACAATATGAGATCAACCAACAAATGGCCACTATATCAAACTCATCATATCAGGCTTTAATACTTAAAATTCATTGCTATTTTTGTCCCTGTGCTGGGAATACAAATTGAATATGACTCCCCAGGAAAACATAAAGCATGAGGAAATAAGAGTGTGTGGCAGAGCTGGACCTTGGGGTAGGTGGAGTCCCCTTAGTTCTGGGGATCTTGCTTCACAATATCTTGGTTTTCATTCTAGAGTTTGTGTGTTTATATCATTTTGAAAATTATTTTGTTGATTGATTTTGCTCTGGATAAAAGTATCATGTAAAAATGTATTTTCTTTCTTATAATACCTCTGAATAAATGCCTTAAAACCAGACAATATGAAGCAATTGAACTCCAGTCAAGAGAAAAGGAGAAATCTCCCTAGTGGTGAAAAACAATTGCGTTGATTCTTAGAGACACAGACATAATCAAAATGAAAGCTATCACAACTTAAGCAGGAAGTAAAATGAACACATCTGTTCTTAACTGCACTTAATGCTTATTAGGTATCATTTGGGTAAGGGTGGGAGTCTAGGTTCCCACTCTGCTTTTGCTAGCAAAGAATGAGACCATGGTCTTTGTGATTTTGGATGAAGAAGAATGATTATTTTTCTAAAAATTTCCTTTCTTGCTATTTGGTCCCTTTTACCTGGCCTAATGCCTAGAAGGAGCAGACTTTCATTGGGCTTGTGTTTTATCTATGTCCATTGGCATTTCTAGGTGCCTGGTTTCTCCAGCCCACAGTACAGGTTCCATAGGGCAAAAATAAAACACAAGGACCTCACCTCTATATGGTTCCTAAGGCAATCCAAGCCCTTTAGAAAGGCAACATTATCTTAGAATTCTAACCCATTTTACATGTGGCCACTCATCTGAGATTTTTCACACAGTTAAAATCTCTTGGATTTTTTTGCTAAATAAATCTTTCATGTGGACCTTCTAGAGTGCTTGGAGAGAAAACAGGTAATGGTGGAAGAGAGCCATCTGTGAAAGTAAGGAGCTTTAAGTGTTCCCCAAAACTTCAGCATAAGTTCATGTAAGAGTGCCTAGAAAATAAACCAGAGATTATCTTTTCCATAATTCCTAAAAAAAGATGACATAATTAAGAAGCTTTACTTTTTTCTGATCAAGGCATTAATCTTCAAATTACAAAGCCTGCTTGGAGATCAAACCTAGTAAATTAAACAAGGTATATTCTTGTTTCAAACACTAAACAGAACAGTGAACATTGAGCTGGAAGTATTTTTAGCTGTTGGAAATACTTTTCTTAAAAAAACACAACACATGTTGTCAAGGATTCTAATATGAAAAATGGATGTAGCCAATCTCTAGTTCCTCAGTCAATATAAATACTCATCACTGTTTGGAGAGCCCTGAAGCTCCTCCAGGAAGCCACTGTTTAAAGACAGAAGCATTCTCACATGGTCATCTTTCTGCCATGGGTTAAAATCAATTGTAAGGCTCTTTGAATGCAAACCTCTACTGCTAGGAAGTTGTATGAAATGACAGCTCCGTGGGAATTTTTCTCTCCAATTTCAGAGCAGCATTGCCTGGCTGCTGATGAATTGGTGTGGGCCAGGCCAGGTGGAGTCACAAGAACTGTCAGATACTCCAAATTGTTTAGGGCTGTAGTTAAAGGAAATACCTAGGTGTCCAGAGAACAGGAATGCTTCAAGTTTTGGCAATGGCAGATAAAATAGCTACAGACTGTTTTGTAACTATGTATTGTGGTATGGTTTGGGGGTGGTTTGGATGTGTCCTTTAAGAGTTCATGTGTTGGTAGCTTGGTCTTCCAGTGGTGATAATGAGAGATCCTGGGACCCCTAACAGGATAGGTTTAGTGGATAGGTTTAGGCCACAAAATTGGCCTTTCCCTGTGCTCTGGCTTCCTGACTGCTGATGTGATCTCTCCCTCTTGCATGTACTCTCGTTATGATGACACCATCTGACATGGAGTCTCACCAGAGCTGAGATGATCTTGGGACCATGCCCCTGAACCTCCAGATCTACAAGCTAGATAAACCACTTTTGTTTATAAAAATAATCAATGCTCAGCTATTTTATTAGAGTTGTGGCAATGGAGTAACACACTATTTCTTAAAGTAGACCCTAAGAAGTAGCACATAGTCTTTTAAAAATAGCCAGTGATGAAGCAGAACTTTTTTGAGTTCAAGTTGATTGAGATTTCCTTATTTTGGTCTGGGCTAAACTTGGCATGAATTACTTACCTTCCTGTGCGATTTTAGTAATACACCCAAACCTTTTCTGCTCCCAAATATTCACTTAACCAAGTACCTGCATTTTCCAAGTAGAGATTAGTCTATCTAGACTAAGTATGGATCAGGTAGTACAGACTTTGGTGTCCAGCAAGTACTCAGTGCATCACTGCAGTTGTTCTCACTGTGATAAGCATGGTAGTCTCTGGCAGTGGATTCTAATGGAGAGCATTTGGAGATGGAGGGAAGCAGCTTTGGGTTATCACAGTGTAGGAGAGTAGGATAGGGAAGAGGCAGCAGTGAGGCAGATGTGGCTACTAAATGTCCTGAGGAGGATGGAGGAATTCTCTTACATAAGGAAGAGTTGTCCTGCCCCAACACTGGGCAATTTTATCTTTAATAGTGTATGACAGGAAGAAAAAAATCTGATTTATCACTATGACATCAGTGTGCATTAATTAGTCTGATTTATTTTCTTTCCAACCTAAAAATCCTACATACCACATAAAATCTGTGTGTCCTTATGGGCAGGGAGCACCAAAACCAACCTGACCTAATTTATGAAAACCAAACATATGAAGAGCCGGTGGGGAGTGAGGAAGAATTGAGTTAAGTCACTGTGACATTTGGAACACCAGTCTGTTCTTTTCTGCATTTCAGTCCCTCACACATGTTTATGTGTGCATGCAACTTCAAAATATTGGGAAATAAACAGCAACAAAGAAGCTGTGTGATCTTCAAAAGACAGCAACATAACCTTTGGCAAATTTAGGTTGAATCTGACTTTCACACTTGAAGAGGGAGCGTGGCAGGTGGGCCGCTTGATGAAATGGGCATTTCAGCTCTCAGAAACCAGAGGGAATTTTTCCTGCTCTGTCACTGAAGTCATTAGAGCAGCCACAATGGTGCTATTGAGCCCACCACCCACAATAGCATTGACTTGCTCTGCCTAGTGGGTCATACTGCAGCCCATGTGCCTTGCAGATGATGCCTTGCTTTCTATGGGTGGCATTTCCCGAGTGGTTAGAATGCTCCCGTTGTTCTTCCCAGGGTTTTTATTACCACCGGTGTGGTCTGGGTCTCCCACTGCACCTGCTGAGTTAGCAATCTCTAGTCTAAGGCATGTACGCTTTGAAGATTATGACAGCCGAATTTAGACAAACCAGTTTTTCCCTGAGACCCTAGCAGTGACAGACCTTCTGCCCTGTGCTCTTCCCTTCCTCAAAAAACCACTCGGCACTGTTTAACATAAATATGTGAAAAAATATAAAATCCTAATAGGATATAGTATGCCTGGAAAACAAGTTTAGCAGTCTTTTGTAAAGGACAAGCCAAAATACAAATTTGTGTTATCAGGAATTCAAAGGTATTTAAAATGGGCACACAAGATAGTGAAGAATCAATAAGTTATTTTCAAAACTGGTACAAGTAAGTGTTTTTAAAATGTGACACATTCAGAGCTCAGATCCAGAAGGGGCTATTAGTAGGATAATGTTATAATTGCCTAATAATTTTTATTTAAAAAAAAATCTCACAATCTGATTGTAATAGCAGAAATGCGAGGACTGAACTCTAGGTCAGTGATGGCCAATATTTTAGAGCTTTCAATGATACCAACAGTCTGTTGTGGGATGTATGCCACAGGTCACTTAACAGGTGCAAGACATAGCAGTTCTAATTGTGAAAACTAGAGAGAAAGATGCCCCTTGCAGTCTGGGCCCCTCCTGGCAATGTGGTGCTGAGAGTTTCTAAGTGAATTCCTCTCCAGGGAGAGCCTCTCCCCATCACTTCCTCCATGAGCATATGGGATCCAAGCTGACAAAAGGCAAAGAGGGAACACTGACTTCTCCAGTTGCTATTCTAGGCAAAGACTCTGGCAGAAGGAAGAAAAGAAATAGGGTTGGGCTTCTGAGGAGGAGGTTTCCTCGGCAGAAAATTCTAAGTCTCTCCCACAACAGTAATTCAGATCTGGCCACAGTTCTAGTCCTATGGGACCCAGTGCAGAGACTACTTAGAGGGCAGGTTCTTGGTTCCATGGCAGGGAGACAGTGGTAATGAATTTCACAGGTAAATGCAACACATTCACCTCTCCTTCCCTTCCTGTTTAATGAGTGTTTTTCATGCCAAGCACTGTATTAGATTACAGAAAAGCAATACCGAGAAAGTTAAAACCCTAGTTAACAGAAATATTTTGTCTATCAGAAACCATAAAATGTACAGAAATAACTGTATTATTGTGAAATTTAGAGTAGTAGATATTCAAGAGTTCTTCTTTTATCCACAATTGTTGGTATCTGTAAAAGGCCACATGAAGAAAGCTTAAAAGGTGGTTAATATTTGGAGGCAAGTAATGGAAATGTTTTTGGATTAGGATTTTATCCTAAAACTACAAAATTGAAAATAAATATATATTTCTTATGATTAATAAAATTTCAGTAAAAATTGCTCCTACACCCTACTTCATATAATGAACATAGAGAAAATAAGAATTGATTTGGGGAATGGTATAAAAATTTTCTTCAATTTATATGGTAACCCTACTGGTATCATTGGTTGAATGTTTGAGCTTCTCATCTCAGAACTTTGGTGCCTTTGTCTGCAAAGATATTTGAGGGCTTAGTCAATTCTTTTCGAGAGCCTTTCTTAATCTTAAGATATTGAAGACAATTTCTTCTGAAACTTCACTGATCTATTTATGCAGAGAATAAACTTCAAGGTATCCAGAAGTTTAGTGTGTACAAATGCGGCATTGTAATTAATCCTCTTTGTTCACTATCTCTTCTGCCTCACTTGTATCAGTCGGTTCTGACAATCTCAGGTCAAATGTGGACTAATCAGACAGGTTTTTCTAGTCTTCAATAGCACTTGACCTTGCTTCTAAATCACTGCCACTGTTACTTTTCTTTCACCCAATATATGTCTCCTGTTATTTTAAATTATACCTAATTTTTATTAGAGTACATTTGCAATACAGAAAAGTGATGTTCAACTGGGGAATTGGTACATGCATATAACATATCATTTCTCTACTTAGTCACAGACTATGTAGGTTATTTACCTTCATTTTATCTCCACTCCAATCATTTCTCTGTAGTTCATAATACCATTACATTTTGTTATTAAACATGTCTAATCACTTCACTCCTCTTTTAGTGGTCTATAATCATCCCAAACTTAATAGCTTCACACAATAATAAATACTTATCTCATAGTTTCTGTGGGTCAGGAATTCAAGTATGGGTTAGCTGGGTATTTCTGGTTCAACCTCCCTTATGAGATTGCATTCAAGATGTCACCTGGGACTACAATTATCTAAAACCTTAATCGGGCTGGAAATCTACCTCCAAGGTGACTCATTCTTATAGCTGGCAAGTAGATGCTGGCTGTTGGCTGAAGGCTTTTGCCCCTCATCCCCATGTTACTTGGGCATTCTCACAGCATTGGGTATTCTCTGGATTGCTTAGAGAGAGTGTCCTATCCAGATGAAGAAGAGCCATTGAAGAGGTGGTCTTTTTTATTTGTATTGGGGATTGAATCCAGGGATGCTCTTCTAATGAGCTACATCCCCAGTTCATTTTATTTTTTATTTTGAGTTAGGATCTCACTAAATTGTCCAGGTTGTCCTTGAACTTGGGATCCTTCTGCTTTGGCCTCCTGAATAGCTGGGATTATAGGAGTGCGCCACTGTGCCTAGCCACAAGCCCATCTTTTTATGACCTAGCCTCAGAAGCCACATAGCATCACTTGTGTCACATTCTATTCATTACCTGAGTCTTCAAGTTTGCTTCACATTCAAGCTTAGGGGAAACTAGTACCATTTTGGGGAGGAAGGGCCGTGAAAAAATTTATACATATTTTAAGACCATCTCATATTCTAAAAATCTTTCAATGCTTTTACAAATATTTATACTGCTTTCTTCCTGTCCTTCTTCTCAGCTCTTCAGACTACTCACTGTTGTATGAACTCACTGTGATTTCTCAGTTCACATGCATTTGTATACACCATTCCTTGTGCTTGCAATATCCTTTCCACTTCTTTAGCTAATTTTTACTTCTCCTTCAAAATCCTATTCAGACATAAACACTATCAAAGTCTGCATCTCCACTACTTTCTTTTTTTTTTTTTTTTTTGGTACCGGGGATCGAACTCAGGACCTTGCGCTTGCAAGGCAGGCGCCCGAACCACTGAGCTAAATCCCCGGCCCTCCACTACTTTCCTTCTACCAATTAAACATAATAGAGTGCACTATCTTTTTTAAAAATCCTGTTTAATGATTTCTCCAGTTGCATGAGGCTGGGCTGGTATCTTTTGTCCTTGTATCCTCGTTACTCAGCACAGTTCTTGCTACAATTTTAGGGGCCAAGAGTATAAAATGAAGGCAGAAATCTGTTAATATTAGTGCCTGATCCCCACAAAAGCTGAAAAAACAAACAAGCAAAGCAATGAAAGTATTAAGGGTTTTAACCAAGTCAGTAACAGTAAGTATGAGATAGGGGAAGGAGTTGAGAAAACTACAGTGACTAGATCAATGAAAGAGAAAGAGAAAAGGAAGAAAGAATCAGGATAATTTTGCTGTGTCTTGTTGACCTATTAGGTTAACTCAGGGAAAAGAAGAGTCAATGATAGAATATAATGAGTTCAGTTCTAAAGATGTAGGTTTTAGGATGCCTATGACCCTTTATAGACTCGTCTCAGAGGTCCTAGAAAAAAGTCTGAAAGTCAGGAAAAGATTATACTAGGGAAAAATGTATACTTTAAATTTTGCTTTTAGTATCTGGGATAGAGACAGGACTATTAAAAGGCAGACAATATTGTCAGATAGGAAGAGGTCAGAATACATTGCCTTCACTACAGTTTAAATAGTAGAGAGAAAGCTGACTTGATTTACTACTTCTCATCTTTCTTGGCTGTCACTCACACCAGATGTTCTGGCCAACTCTAACTACGCCCTATTGGGGATCCTTCATGAACTATTATGGGTGAAGTAGTGGTCACTTCCTCCTCCTATGTACTGTGGATCAGAGATTTTTACAATTTCAATTGAAATGCCCAATTTCCTAAAGCTCCATTCAATTTAATTTATAATGCAAAAGCACCATTTAGAATTGTTGTTGATAAACCAATCAGTATATTGGCTTGCCTAGTATTCAATTTAATTTATAATGCTAAAGCACCATTTAGAATTGTTGTTGATAAACCAATCAGTATATTGGCTTGCTTAGCATTCTAAATGAGTTGTAGTCATTTATTATTGATCTAAAAATAAAAATGTCATTTCCTTTTTTCCCTTTAGAGCAAGAGAAACAAAGCTATTACCCAGAAGTGATTGAGTTTACTTTGTCTATAAACAACAGCTTCTTTAATGAGTATAAATATAGGTAGGAGAGAGAAATAGGTTTCCAACTTTCTATTTTTGAAAATTAGCCTAATTCTGACACCATCCTGTAAACAATTGGGATAATTTGCAAACCAATTTTGGGAGAAAATAGGTTTTCAGTGTAATTCATTTTTTCCTATATATATATACACATATTTAATACATATATATACACATATACATACATGTGTATATATATGTATATGTATACATATATATAATACATATATACACATATATATATACATACACACACATATATGTATATATATATGTATATAAAATTTGAAAAACAGTTTAGAAAGTCCAGATTATATTTCCCTTTGGAGAGCCACTCTCTGTGGGAACTCTAAAAGAGATCAGATTTGGAGATCTCTCGTGGCAGCTATAAAAGAAGTTAGCTGGGTAAGCCAGAGTGTGACATATCAAAGCACCTTTGATCATTTTCTTAGCTATTTTATTCTTTCAAAAGCTAGCACAAGGGGTTTTAATAGACTGTGTTACTTTTAATGTGTGCTGTTTCTCATCCCATTTCTTCTCAGCAGCTGGCAGGGGTGGCTGAAAGCAGATGGTAGCCAGGAGGAGTATGTTTGTCATCTGTATCTCTACACTGAACATTTCAGTGTCTCAGGGGACTTGAAAACAGAGGTGTTTATATCTAACTAAGGGCCTGACCTCTGCAGTCAGGGCCTTGTTGAAGAAGTGCCAGTGGATTGCAGATTCCGGTGAGTTATGCCTGCTCATAAAAACATACTGCAATTCACAGAGCTATCAACTCTTAGTCATGAAACAAAAACGCCTGTCAAAAGAGTTTTATTTTAACTTGTAAATGACACCACAAATAGACAGAGGACAATGTCATCATTCTAGGGGACATTTTTACACAGCTGGCCTCTTCCAGGGCATTCAGGATACTGCAGGCTGTTGCTGGTCACTAATTGGGGAAGCTCCTGTGCGGACATTATAAATAAGTTGTCATTAAAGAGCTGTCCTCCTCTGTATGCAGGGAAGCTTGGTGGCTGTTAGCACAGAGACCAAACCCTAAAGCAGTTACCACTGCCCAGCACTTCCTAGACATGGCTCATTGCTCAGCAGATAACTTTATATCTTCCACATAGTTCTGAGAGGATGAAGTAGTTTATTAGGTACCATTTTCCCTGTTCCTATCATAGTCACCTTCAGTGCTTACAGCAGAGGGATGAAGAACACCTCATAAAAGAACATGATCAAACACTGCACCACATGCACAAGTAAGTTTTGAGACCTTTGGAGCTAGATTAGAGATTTTTAGGCTAATTCTGTCCTGCCTATCAGGCATCATTAAACCTAACAACTCAACAAAGAGTCCACTAGGCTCAGGGTTGAACCTGCTGGGAGGAGACACCCAGCCCTGTCTACAGATTCTCTTTTGAGGACCCATCCCTCCAATGAAACACCAGCAATGGACATGGCATTCCGCACTGTATAGGCTGAATGTGTCACCGTGAAACTTGTAGGTTGAAGCCTTGACTCCTCATACCTCAGAATGTGACTCTATTTGAAGGTCTTCAAATAAAGAGGAATGCACTTGAAATGAGGTGACTAAAGTGGATCCCAACCTAATATGACTGGTGTCCTAATAGAAAGAGGAAATTAGGGTAAAGACACACATAGAAAGGAGCTCACCTGCAGACACAGGGAGACTAGCTGAACTATCAAGTTAGTGATTCCTTCCAAATAAGTTTCTCTCAGAATAACTAGGGTGCTCTGGAACAGGAACCCACACAGTAAGGTGAATGATGAGAGGAATTGAGGTATAGAAACAATCTCAACCTGTTTTCTAATTTAAAGTAGGTAAGAAGCCTGGCTTGCAAGTGTGGAGCTGGGTAACTGGACAGCCCTGTGGGCCTCTTGGTGAATGGAACAGCACCAAGGGATGAACTTCACCCCAATGGAAGATACTCACTACTATGAACAAAACAATACAGCCATCTGCAGACCAGGGAGACAGACCCAGAAGAAAACAAGCCTACTGATACCTTGATTTTGGATTTCTAGCCTCTAGAACTATAAGAAAATAAAATTCTATTTAAGGTACCCACTCTATGATGGTCTTTTATGGCTGCCCTAACAAGCCAATGCAAGCACTTCTTAAAATCTCTAAGAACTATATATATTTTTAAACAGCTTATGATGACTTGACGATCACTATATTTCTACAGAGGAATTGAAAGAGACAAGAATTATGTTTTCTTGGCTTTGTCAAGCATAAAGTAGTGTTAGCAGTTTTAACTGAATTGGGTGCATAGAGGATTATTAACAATGTAGGGTAATAGATGAGCAGATTTATTAAAGATCACAAAAAATAGTAACATGACTTTGAAAACAAAGACATAAAGCTCTAGGTTAAATGTCTCTCACTGCAAAAATAATGAGAGGACAAAGGGAAAGAGAGAGAAGAGAGAGGGAGGGAAAGAGAGAGTTTCTATTTTAAGAATTGAAGGAAAAGTGTTATCTGACAAAGATGTTTTCCTTTGGTTTAATGTAGGCAGGGTTTTTACAATAAAGAGTGAGTTATGTCTTTATTAGAATCCCGTTAACTTTTTCAATGCTAAGTTATCATATTACCACTTGACTTCATAGCTCTTTCATTCTCACTGTAGATATTTGCAGCTTACTTGCTTTGTGCTGGGTGCCAAGCATGCAAGACGGATGAGAAAATGCCAGCTCCCTGGAAGCTCACAGTGTTCTGGGGAAATGAATGCCCTGGCAGCTGGCAGCGTGATCATCTGCACACACTGCTCTGGGACACAGAGGGAGAGGAGAAAATCTGCCCGAAGAAGGAGAAATTTTTAACTAGACAGAGGTGAGACAAAGAATCTCTCACAAAGTGAACCAGTGAAAATTATTTAAATTTCAGCCTCTGATGCCTCTTCTGTAAAATGGGTGATAAAAATGTATTCCTTACACAAACTTCATAACGAATTTTCGTAGTAAAAGTTTCAAACACATAGTCCATAATCCAATATATTTTTTTCCTTTTCTGCTTTTTTCCCTCTTCCTCTTTCTTCTTTTTCCTCCTCCTCCTTCACATATTCCTCCTTCTTACCTATTCCTCCTCTTTCTCTTCTCTTTCCTCTCTTACCCCTTCTCCTTCTTCTTTGCCTTATCTTATGATCTCCTGAGGCATTATCATCTGTCTTAGTTACTTTTCTCATTGCTGAGATAAAGTATCCAACACCCGAAGTTCAAAGAGAAAAGTTTTATTTAGCTCACAGTTTGTAGAGGTTTCAATGCATAATTGACTGGCTCCAAGGCAGGGTGGCATGACAGAGGGACATTACAGAGGAGAAAGTTTGTGGCAGGCAGAAGGCAACAAGAGAAACAATAATCCACAAGTGACAATAGCAGGTTCTTTCTGTCCCTTTTATATTCTATCTAGGATACTGGGCTTAGGGTGGTACCAGATCAGTCAGTGGACTAATTTACTAATCACTGCCCCTTAATCCCAGCATCTAGATCCCCTTAACCCCACATATTCTAGATCCAGCCACCTCTGAAAAAGTCCTTCCCCCCATGACTGCATGAGGCTTTGGAAGGATATCTAGACACAAACAATAACATCTTCTAGCCACACCGTTCCAGCAAAAAGCAACCTAAACCTACCAAGATACTAGAGAATCAGAGCTAATTAAATTCTTGTCCAAACTGGAGGTGTGCCTTCTATTGACTAGGTCTGACTTTATCTAAATAAATACATGTAAAAAGAAAGCAAAGGAGGTGATACTCAACACAAAGACCCAGTAATCAGGCAAGGGATATTGTTCACATCCATTTAGTTTTTATTCGAGTATACCTAGTATACCTAGGTATATCATACTAGTATACCTAGTATGATATGACCATTTAGTTTTTACTCTAGGTACTAGTATACAACCTTATAATTAGTATGATGTGATGCCACTACATTTTTTTCAGTACTCTGTTGGTGAGATTTCTCATTTTGTTTCAAATGTCCAAGGAGAAATGTACTTCCAGTTTTTTAGGATGTGTATACAAATGGTCTGACTGATAACAAATTGTTTCCAGATGAAGCGGATAGGTGAACCCATTTTAAAACACCTATTGAAGTAATTTAGGTTAGAATGTAAGAAGAAATGGTGAATTCAAATGAATGTTTCATTATTTCCTTTAACATAGGAATAAAGTGTAGATCCCTCTGAAAATTTAAAATATAATAATATTAAACAACAACAGCAAACTAGTACAATTCTTTGTGGCAATTTCTTATGGGAACTTTGCAAGTATAATACAATCCATTTGTTGCAATAATGAGAACTCTATCTTTTGTAGGAATTCATTGCATGATTTATCAGTACAGAAGATAAGACTCCATATTTTCCACAAGAAGGGGAAAATTCATTGCTGTCCTGCAAATGATACAGAGTTTTAGGTCTATGAAGAGAAATTTGACTAAGTCTTTTTCATTAGACATGAATAAATTTATCCTTAAAGTGAAAAACTTATGTTTTAAAAGCTTTCTACATGATATTTTAAAGTCCCACCAAAGTGGTCACCCATGGCAAAACAATCAGAATTTTGTTGGACTTTATTATACTAGTTTTATGGTGTGATTTTTAAAAATTTGGACTAATATTATGGAGAGTGAAGTAGTGGATTGGAGGGAGGTCTCACAATCTTGCCAGAGTTTGGTGAGGGTCTTAATACAAGTATACATTTGATTGTTATCCAGCTAGTAACCCCCAAATTACTTAATGTTCTTAAAATAATATTTTTTCTCACAGAAGAAAACTGTATGTTTAAAATATACATTCGCTATGGAAAGAGCAAAGTGGGCCATTCAGCATGGGAGGCTGGGGCCAGGGCTCTGTGAGAAGGAAAAAGGCAGTGGGACATTTAGACCAGAGACCTCTCAGGCCCAGTAGAGACTCTTGGTCTCAGCTACCATATATTGTCATAAAGAACTGCCCTAGAACCCCAGCAGTTAATTCTGATGATTATTAAGATTAGAGTAGAACTAGCCAGGGATTTAGCTCAGTGGCACCGCACCTGCCTCACAAGTGCAAGTTCCTGAGTTTGATCCCCGGTCCAAAAAAAAAGATTAGAGTAGAACTGACTTTGAACTGATGTTTTCAAAGGGAAGGATAAAATCATGAGTGTAAAAGGTAAACACAAGACCACAATTATTTCCGAAATATGGACTGTCCCTGGAAAGCCTTATCACTGGTTTCTCCTTCTGCAGCCCTACTCCCTGAAATTCCTGCCACCAGCCCATAGCTGTTGAGTTATTTAAAAATAAGAACTGAAATTTCTCATTTTGAAATAAAAAGTTAATATTTAATAATGCTTATTATGTACAGACACTCCTTTTCGGCTTAAATTCTCTTATTGTTCCTGCTTTTTTTGGCGGGGGGGGGTACCAGGGATCGAACTTGGGTCCTTGGGGTTGTTCAGCAGGTGGCGAAACCACTGAGCTAAATCCCCGGCCCATAAATTCTCTTATTGGTACATTTTAGTATACAATATGTTTATATTTATCATTGGGTGCTTGATACATGATGTATCTTGGTTCTTATTTTTTCCCCCATTACCTGTGCGCCCTTCACCCCTCCACCCTTCCCTATTTACATAGACTTTGTTTCCATTTTTTTCTTTTCTCGTAATTTTTCCTTTCCCTTCTCTCCTTACAGACACTCTTCTAAATGCTTTATATTAATTCATTTACTATTGGCAGTAGAGGCAGGTACCAGCAATTATTATCCCATTATACATATGTGAACATTGAGGCAAAGAAAGCAAAAGAAACCTTGTCAGACACAGTGCTGGTAAGAGGGATAGCCACTAACTGGATTCCAGTAGTCTGGATGCATTTTCTACTCCATTAATTACTTAGCTATCCCCATCTCTCATTAGGTATAAAACACACACTCTCTGACAATTGTGCTGACACTCCAGATTTTCTGGACTATGTGCTTTCAAGCATTCTGTTCATTTCATGTACATAAATTCCAATATTCCAGACATTTTTGGCCACAAACAACAAATGTTTGTAAATGTATGTAGAAGTTCATCATCAAATATTACAAGTTTAGATGTCCTAGATAAACCTAGTTCTATAGTTTCTGTTATCTACGTTTATGCAAAAAAGTTTAGATTCACAGTTCATTGGCATGCAAGCATTAAAATTCTATGGATCCCAGTTTCCTCATCCTTAAAATGAGGGTGTTGTACCAGATGCTTCCATCATCCACATTACATATTACATGTCAGTTACGTTCAGGTTTCATCTCATTTTTGCTGAAGTAATATGCGTTCAGTCTTCCAGGAAATGGTTGTGAAAAAAATCTATTCACATTCTCTCAAAGTCCAGGGTAGCCCATTCCTCGAGGTAATCACATCTGCTCAAATCAATGAGTCATTGGCCATCTGTAACTCTCTATGGATTAATTAACAACAACACTGTTGAGACTGTACCCTTTTTGTTTGCATTCAGAGAAATGTTTCCCTTGTTTCACTCTTAATTGGGCAGGAACTGATACTAATTTAGACCATATATTATGCTCATTTGTCTTCCATGACTGCCATTTCCTACAGGCAATCTGATTATCCTATCACACAAGCAGCAGAGAGAACCTCACTTACAAGGGAACAGATGAACAATACTCAGTGAGTATGCTTTATGTACTAAGAACCTTATCACAGGACTGGCAATAGAGAGAAAAAAATAAGTCATTTAAATAAACTAGAAGAGATAAAAGGAGAGCTCAAAGTCACTCAACCAGTTCAAACCAATTTAACACATTCACTGAGTTTAGGACCTTTCTGCTTAAAGCACTTTGGTAGATTAAATATCCAGAGGGTAGGTAAAAAAGAAAGGAAGTGACATTTATGGGTATCAAAAGTATGACAGAAATTCTGTAGAGTCCTATCATAAAAATAAAACAATAATAGCAAACATTTGTCATATGTGTATAATTGCCTTACATGTCTCAACTCATTTAATTCTCACATTAACCCAAAGGGGTAAAAACAATTTTATCTCTATTTTTTCTTTGGTTTTTATAACAAATGTGAGAGCCAATATTGTTCTTATTTTTCAAATGAGGATATTGTGTTTCAAAATTTACAATTTGTCCATGATCCTATAGTAAATAATGACTATTGCAGAATTCACACTCACATCTGTCTCTCCTCAAAGTTGTGTTTTCCCTTGCCTCACCAAGAATCCTGATGCTTCTAAAAAGCTTTGCATTTTATTATGTATATGAGAATTTCCAAGTTGGAAGGGACCTCAGTGATCTCAAATTATGTTCCTTTTACTTCATAGAAAACCATTGGTTCCCTCTCATATTAACCCTGAAGTCAAATGGTTAGCTCGTTTGAAAACTTGGTCCTTTACTTCTTGACCTATGTCACATCCTTTGTTTTACAATTACTAGCAATAGAACTCAGAGAATTCTAAAACAATGGCTCTTAAATTGAGGTGTACATCTGAGAGCTTACTTGTGGAAAATTTTGAAAATGCAGATTCTTCACAGTCACTGTAGACCTATTGAATTTAATTTACCTTGTCAGCATGAGTGATTCTGATATGACTCTAGGTTTACACAGTGTTAGTATAATTATTTGCTCTAAGCAACTAAAACCCACATTTGAATATAACTTATTGTTGCCAGAATTACAATGGGCTGGGTTTCAAGGCACATAGGACTTAGTGGGTATAGACAAGTGGAGAAGAAAAGCAGCATCATGGAAGTTGACAGGCTTTGACTCAGCATGCAACTCAGCTGTAGAGCAGAAGCTAGTGGTGGCAAAGTAAGCCCAGGAGTCTGATGGTGCTTAGCAGAGGTCTTCTGTGCAAAGAGATGCTTGAAGTCAGCCAGGATGCACCACTGTAATTTGCATGGTCTAGATTAGAATAGGTCCCTAACCAGACATAGTGATGGAAGACAGAGGATGCATAATGGGAAAAGAAGTAGGGCAGTTAGCAGGGCTGTGTGCAGCCTAGGTTTGGGTGGGAAGGTGGACGGACTGTCAGCCCCATGGAGTGTTTTTAATACTAGTAAGAAACTGTATGGAGATACCTCAAAGAACTAGGACTAGAGGTCCCATTTGACCCAGCTATTCCCCTGCTGGGTATCTTCCCCCCAAAATTAAAAGAATCATACCACAGTGATATATGTGCACCCATGTTTATAGTGGCACAGTTTGTAATAGCTAAAGCTTGGAAGCAGCCCAAGTGCCCATCAACTGGAAACTGGATAAAGAAAAAGTGGTTTTTTAAATAAAATGGAGTACTACTCATCCATAAAGAACAAAAAACTAGAGTCATTTATAACTAAATGGATGCATATCGAGGCCATACTCTTAAGTGAAATAAATAGGACACATATGTGTAAATACCAAATAGTTTCACTAGTGTGAGAAACTGATAGTGTAAACAAGGATTAAAATGATTAAAATGAATAACTGATAATTTGAAATAGGAAAAAAGGTCCAAAGACGAAGGAGTAAAGGGAGGGGAAGGGGAAAGGAAAAGAGGGAAAGGAAAAACTATGAGAAAAGGAAAAAAAAGAAGGAAATGAAATCTATGTAATAGGGAAGGGTGGAGGGGGTGAAGGGTGCACAGGTAAAGGGGAAAAAAATAAGAACCAAGATATATCATGTACAGGTACAAACACCCAATGATAAATGTAGATGAACTGTATACCTAAAATATACCAATAAAAGAACTAAAAAAAATACTAGTAAGAAACTAAGCCAAAAGTTCATTGTTCATTTATTTATTTAAATATCCACATCTTCACTTAAGCATCTACTACTCATCTATTAGTACAGGCACTAGAGTAGAGTAGTAGAGTAGGCAGATTATAAATTCTATCCCTGCAGTAGTGATTATTCATTCTTTCTTCATTGTCCAGAACATCTGAATACTCTTTCCTTATTTGAAAAAAAATCTCTCACTTATGATTCTAAGGACATATGGAAACCAACTGAATCTCTGTATCTCCAGGTTTTCCATCTTCAGATTCAACTAGTTGTGGCTCAAAAATATTTGCAAAAAAATTGTTTCTGAACTGAGCATATGTAGAGCTTTTCTTGTCATTAGTCCCTAAATAATACATTATCATGGAAGCATCTTATTTCTCCATTAATTTTTTTTGGGGGGGGTACCAGGGATTGAACTCAGGTCCTTGTGCTTACGAGGCAGGTGGCAGAACCACTGAGCTAAATCCCCGAGCCTCTCCATTAATTTTGAAAGTTAGTTTTGTGAAGTTCATCAATCTGGGTAGGAGGTTGTTGACTTTTAGGACTTCAAATGCTTCACTCCAAGCTCTTCTTGGTTTCAGGGTTTATGTTGAGAAGTCTGCTATGATTCTGATGGGCTTTCCTTTTTAGGTGATTTGTTTCTTTTCTCTAACAGCTTTTAATAGTCTGTTCTTCTGCTGAATTTCTGGAATTTTGATTATTATATGTCTTAGTGTAGATTTATTTTGGCCATGGCTATTTGGAGTTCTATATGCTTCATTTATTTGTATGTCTAATTTTTTTTTTTCAAGTTTGGGAAATTTTCTGCCATTACTTCTGTAAACAGGTTTTGTTTTTTGTTTTTTTTGTGTTTTTTTTTTTAATGCCATATGTGCTGTCTCTGGCTTTCTCATTGACTCCAGTCATTCTTATATTGTTCTTTTTGCATCATTTTGCAATTGTTGGTTTGATTTTTCATGGTCCCTTGCTATTTTTATTTTCTTTTCATGGTCAGTAACCACAATCCTGTCTTTTAGATCTGATATTCTGTCCTCACCTTGGTTCAAGTGATTGCGTGTACTTTCAATGGAGTTTTTAAACTCCTGGATATCTGTTTGAATCTGTTTCATGGATTCCATTTCTTTCCTATTTTGGGAATTCCTGATTTCCATTATTTTCCTAAGCTCCTCTATTTTAAAAAATTTGTGTCTACTCTAAATTCATTGAGCATGTCTTTCATTTTGATTGTCATTTTTTTATCTGAAAGATTATTTTCTCTATTGCCTCATCCATTTGGTTTCTCTCTCTCTCTCTCTCTCTCTTTCTTTCTTTCTTTCTTTCCTTCCACTGCCATCATTTCAAAAAGTTTAAATGGGTGGCTTCTGATTTCCTCTATCTCATTGTCTGCTGGACTTGTTCTGGATGTACAGGAGGTCTGGGGTTGCATTTCCCTTCTATATCTTGTGATTTTCTAATTTTATTTTGTTTTCTGAGTTGTTGCTTGTAGATTTCTTATGGCAGATAGCTTTATTACTTAGTATTGAGGCGTCTCTAGGAAATGTCTATGCCTCAGAGATTTCTTCTAGATTTAGGTGGTTCTTGGTCTTTGTGTCTATCCCAAGATCCTACCTTTCCGATTTACTAAGGATAATATCTATTAGGCTATAGAGGCTGCTATATATTTAGCTCAGTACCCATTCCTTTGGTACTGCACTATGGTGATGGTTGTGACCCCAGACTATTACAGTGTTGTCATACAAGGGAGAACTACTGATTACAAGAGGTATGACATCCTGGTTAAAGTAGTACAATTAGCAATAACAATAGCATCAAGCAAAGCCTGATAAACTGTGGTAGCTATTAGTTTCGTATTTTTAATCATATGAGCAAGCGCTACCATTATATAATGAAATCAAACATAAACCAGAAACCTGTATGCAATGAGTTTCCCCTTAGTAGAGTGATTGTACTCTGTTGGGTGGAAATTTAAGAGAGATAGGGGATAAAACTAAGAGATAAATGAAGAGAAATATAGTAGAAGCTAGGCTGGAGAGCAAATGATGAACACCCAAGCTTTGAGAAACTGGAGAAGAGGGCAGGAGAGAAAGAATGAAGGATAAAACAAAAGAATATCACAGTCAACCAGAAAGACAGGAAACATTGTTCACCCATATGAAAATATAATAAAGTCAAGAAAAATAATTGAGGAAAGAGAGGAAGAAGATGAATAGAACAGAACAAAAATAAAGATAAAAACCCTAAACAACCAAAAACACCCCCCATTCAAACAGAAAAAGGAAAATGAAACAAGCAAAGAAAAAGAAAAATAATAAAATTCCTCTGGTGTCCACAGTTCTGTGTTACTGTCCAAGACAAAGCCTGAAAATGTGCTGAGGAGCAACCCCTCCAAGTCTGCAGTAAGATTAGTGCTGGATACGGAGCTGGGTTTGGCCTCCAGATGTGGAGGCTGTGGCAATTCTTTAGCCACAACTTTCCAGACTTCCTTCAGCAGCTTGCCCATGCCTCCCCACCACTCTCCTACCTGCTGTGGCACCCTCAGATGTAGCCAGCCTGAGGCTGCTCCCAGGTCAGTGCACAGGTGACCCCTCCCAAACCTTGTAAGGGCTCCTCTGTTCCACACCACTGATTACTCTCATGTGCCAGCCATATGGGTGGGGCATGCCCTTGTCCCGCTGATGCCTAGGGTAGCTTGTTTATTAGGGCCATTGGTCGCAGGGCACATGATGGGGGGTGGGGGTGTTGCTGTCCTGCCTCTGGCCAAGGCCACTTGCCTGCCTGCACCTCTGGTCGCAGAGTAAGGGGATACCTCCAGTCCTTTGTAGCTAGGGCCAAGACTGCTTTCTGCTAGCTGTAGGAGTGAAGTCCGGGTAGTCCCATTACCTACTTCTCAGCAGAATTTCCTCTAGTCCACTGTTCAGCTGCCAGCAGTCTACTGTGACTGGATGGCCCTTCCCACCTTCCACTCCTGGGCGCTGGCAATGAAGCAAACTCGGGGCTGTTCTGCTGTTGGAATTTAAGTCAGAGCCTTTTGGAATAAAATGATTACCCCGCCTGCCCAGTGCTGATCCATGCAACTGAGTGCTGGGTTGCCTTTCCACCTCACTCACCAACTACTAACTCTGGGAAACAGTGTCTGTTAACTCAGGAAATGGTGTCTGGTGTTCTCACTGCAGCCTCCAATTGCATAAAATTTTCTCAATCCAAGTCTAGTCTCCGTTTCACAGTGAGCAGCAAAATTGTTTTTGCTGTCTCCTCACCAGGCTGGCTACCCAGGTGTTCTGCCACACTATGCAGTCGCCAGTCTTTGGCTGTGAGCTGTTTCTTCTGTAGCAATCGATCATTTTTTCTTCTCCTCTGTCAGTTCCCTCATGGTTTCCGTGTGCCCTACATTTACTCTGTTTCCTCTCTGGGTTGTTGATTTTCAGACTCTGGGCACTTTGTCCTGGAGAAACCGTGCTGCTGGCACTCACCACTCTGCCATTTTTTAAAATTCCTAAATAATATATTAAAACAAATATTTATGTGGCATCTTCATTGTATTAGGCATTGTACATAAACTAGAGATTTTTAAAAGTATGTATGTGTGTAGAATGTATGTGTGGAGGTTCTATACAAATACTATACCATTTTACATGAGAAACTTAAGCATCCTCAGAAACCTGCCAGGTTTTTGATTCTTAGTAGAATCAATCCTCAGAGGATAGTAAGAAATTACTGCACTCTATTTCTTAGCTTCTCTAATAGAAGGGTATAGGTCATAGTCTGAACCCTGTCAATAAGAGACCAACCAGGTCTCCAGGGTCTATGCTAAGGATTGGGGATTTAAAAAATCAAGAAATATCCTTTATTGGGATACGTCTGAACTAGACTTCAGTGATGTAGTACCTAGTGATAGGAGATGTAATAAAAAATACAGTGTATGTTTAAATTTTTTAAAAATTAAGACTTCCAGAATTGCTTCAGAAAGTGCCAAGAATGGTGTATTTTTGAAGTAAGAGCAATTATTGTGAGGGGGATTAATGGCAATACTTTTTTTTTTGGTACTGAGAATTGAACTCAGGACCTTGCCCTTGCCAGGCAGCCATAGCTCCACTGAGCTATATCCCCGGTGCAATACATTTTTAAAACTTAAACATACACTGTAATTTTCAATCACTCCTCATGCATGAACCACTTTGGTCAGAACTGGCTGAAAAGCACATACACACTGTCATACTCAATCATGACTGAGGAAAGGAAGCACTGAGAATTATCAAGAAGACTAAGCTGTAGTGTGGATCTGTTGTAGCAAACCTGTAACAGTCAGTAACATATCCAGTGACTGGAAAATTAAAAAAGGGAAAAAGAGGAAAATGTTCATCTTTTTATGCTTCTAAAGTACAGCACTTAACCACAAAGCAACCTCAAAGTGATAGATATCAATCTCTCCAAGCACATCACACTGACTAGATTCAAGTTACATTCACTGCAAGGGAGCCTGCAAGCTGTAGGCTTTGGCTGGGCAGCCATATAGCAATGCATGTTTTGTTATATTGTTTTTCATTAAAAAATATTTCAGAAGGAAAAAAGTATGTCTATAAACAGGCTAAGTTTTAGAATCTCTATCCTGACTTTTGGGAATTTGAGATTTTTTTCTCTCTTCAGCTATGTCAAATTCTATCTAGCTTAGATAATCCACTTCCCAGAGAGGCTAGATGTTACCTGTTACACTGTACCACTTAATAGTCGGCTGTCTGTTTGGCCTTATGGTTAATCTCTGACCTTATTACTTTTACACATTCTACATTGAGAACAATATGTTCTTTTTTTTTACACTATCATTTTATTGTAAAATATCTTATACAGAAGAGATAACAAAAATTACGGCTAGCACTGAAGCCCTGATAGCCCCTCCATCCTTCTGCTCCCATTCCCTTCCTTCTGTTTGGGATTCCCTTCTTCTAAAATACTCTGGAAGATGACCAGGTTTGCCTTTAAAACAAAGGCCTAATTAAAATAGAAACAAAAGATCCATCAATTTCCTGCCACCGAAGCGCGCGGGTGGGTCGCAGACAAGGAAGGGCAAAGTGACCTAGGAAGTTCTGCGTGAGACAGGAGAGAAGCAGCCACACTGTCTTGCGTCTTCGCAGGCCCTCAGGCCAGCACATGAGGGACAGGAGACCGAGGGCTGTGTCCCCCAAGACAGGCCAGGCCAGCGCGAGGTCGCCACAGTGGATGCGACAGTAGGCATGGCTGTGTCTTCTTGGCCAGCTGCACAAGTCTCGCTGAGAACACTGGTCTGACGCTGGGAGAAGGCCTCCAAGGAGAAGCGACGCATCTCTCTGAAACTTATTTCCTCGGAGGCAGAGCACGTGGCAGGCGGAGATTCTGCTGTCCCTGCAGCTCTCTGCAGGGTGACGGTGGCCTCCATCCAGTACAGAGTACCTCACTGTCTTGAGTCCATTACTCTTCACGCTAAGCGCGGGCAAGCCCGCTCCTCCCGTCCGTGATCATGGCTTCCAGCCGGTGTGCGGCACAAACACGTGGCCCGATGGTTTGCAGCTGCGCGCTCTCTCCTCCCTCCTTAGAGGGCGCTGTTTCACTCCAGGGTGTGTGGCTCGCTGAGATGTTCTCAAGTCTCCTCCTGGCTGCGGTTCCGTGGGAGAAGCTGAGGGGCGCGGGGCTCTCTCTGAACTGACGAACTGAGCTGGCAGGAGCGTCCTGCGAACCCGAGAGGGAGCCCACACAGATGTGTCCCGAGCAGGACCGGCACCCACACTGTAACAGATAAACCACCCCCCTAGGCGTCTGCACGTAAAGTTAGGCAGAGGCACCCAGGAGGTGAGCAAAGGAGCGGACTTAGCAATGACTGCTAAAGCGCCCGACCTGAGCTCAGGTGGGAGAGAGAAAGCGCGAACACCCAGGATGAAACACTGCCTCCTACTGGGGCAAAAAAATCAGCCCAGGGTCTTCTGGATTTTCGTAAAGTATCTTTCCACATGCGCACTGCGATTCCTTTAGCTACGTCCAATAAAATAACTCTGCCAAAATCATCTGTCACCGCTGCCAGTGTGTTACACGGGGACAAACATATGCTTTCACCATGGCGTCTAGAATCTGGAAGCCCAAATCTTACAGCTCATGAGGAAGTTGGTTGCACCTTCGGCTTCTGCCTTTAGATAGCTTCTTCGTGCTTACTTTTTCCAACCAAGCCAACCGCTGGCAGCATTAAATAAAGCAGAAGTGAGTTTACTTGCAACTGCGAGTGCAACGTGAGATAATAATGGCTGTGTGCTTACCTCTAGCGTATAGAAGAAGCCAGTGAATGGGCTGGCGCCGACAGTCATGTACTGTGACCTGGCAGGAGGGCTGTTTTGTTGGCCGCATTGAACCCGCCTATGTTGGAGGCAGTCTTCATCTGATCGAAAGCGGACAGGGTCATAATACCAATGCTAGCGTGATCCATGATGGTGTAGATATCTTGCAGACCCCATTTCTTATAAGCTCTATGTCCTCGCTGCCTGACGCTGCAGCTTTTGCTACCTGGTTTCTACAGTCACGAAGAGGCTGAAAAAGGCTAAATCCGTCAATGGTCACAGTGGCAGCTGGATATAAGGTACTCAGTTCTACACTCTGCTCAGTGTCGCCAGGTTGCCGAGGGGTCTCGTAGGCCCTGCATTTCACCTGGAGCACCCTGTCCTCGTTCAGCAGCTGTGCGAGCAGAAGCACGGCGGTCTCAGCGTAGAAGCGAGCGTAACCCGAAGTGAAACCCACCACAATGCAGGTCCAGTCAGGTCGCCCCGTGGAACTCCTCTTTTGGCTTGCTAGTGGGATACACAGAGCACTGGTCACACATTCCCCTTCTTCAACACTTAACCACTCCAACCAAGGCAAACTGCATTTCTTCCTTTCCTTTATCACTATGTTTCTATTTGAGCACTAGAAACACAGCTTTCTGTTCCTGAACTAAGGTCACTGGATGGAGACAAGGATAAAACAATCTTGAAGCCAGGAAGTTTTTTGTGTCTTGCAAGTACTTCCTTCTTCTTCAGGTTCTGGGAGTTCTACATCTTCCCATGCTCCCCAACCATCACCTTCCCAGTTTGTTGATTTACCTCAACAAAGCAAAATTAATTTTTCTTGGCCACGCCACTGTCATTTGGGTTCCACTGTCAACTCGTGCCCACTTCTTAACAGGTAATTTTTCTTGCTTGGGAGAAGTGTACTCACACCCAGTCCCTCTTCTGCCAGTGGGCCAGGTGTGCCCTACAGCCGGGTCGCTCCGCGAGGCGCCTCTGGGGCCTCCTCGCGCAGCTGAGGGAACAGGAAGTCCCGGGTGGCCTGGAGGTCCTGGGAGTGGCAGAACTGGACAATGGCTCAGGCCATAGCTGCGGGAGCGTACTGGATCCTACTCAGGGACTCTGCGCCTGGTTCGGCACCACGAAGCCCTAGCTTGTCAGGCGCGCAGGAGGTGGGGAAGCCGCCAATATGTTCTTTCTAGGGCTACTGTAGAACTTGTGATGAGCTCTACAGGCTATATCTGTAGCTCCCGAGGAAGCAGAAGATCAATTCAAATGAAACGTTATTTAGCCAATACACTTAGACACTTGTGTTCCAAAGTGTGGTTTATGGAATACCTTTTGGGAGAATTTGCTCAGTTCCTCATTCACAAAACCAGCATTATATATTATATCTATTACATCATGGTAAAGTGTTCTGGATTTTCTTCCTTCTTCAATGAATATATACTAGACTAGATAGAAAGCTGTCCATTTTTTAATTGGAAGCCTTGAATACCTGTACCACAATCTACCTACATTGAAGCTTAGACTAGAATTTGAGTTTAGGAGGATGGGAACAGCAAGAGGAACTGAAGAGCTTGACTACTTAGTTGATGCCCTTGTTTTTCAAAGACAATTTAATTTCATAGAATGTCTGACATGATTCTAACAAAAGTCTATAAGGTCTTATATTATAAATAATATATACTAATTAGACACTAACCATTCTTTTTGATGGCATCCAGATGAGTATCATATTTTACAAATTCTTTACTTTTTAAAATTTAGATCTAGTAAGCATGAAGTTGCAACTTCTCTAGACATGGTGATAAGACATTTATGTGTCAGAGAGTGGGTGGGAAATAAATCTGAAAAAATGTCAAGGGTTTGTCACCTTAGTTAAATTTCCAGAGATGTGGAGCACATTGACACATCCATTCTAATATAAAGGATAATTTGTTGCATCTGACCTTCAAAGATATTAGGCTCTATTCCCTGGAGCCTATCAATATTTGCTATTTAGTCATATTTTGGCAAATATAATTAAGAATCTTGAGGTGTTATGGTTTAGATCTAAAATGTCCCCCAGAACTCACATGCTCAGAGGTAGGGCCTGATTGAAAGGGTTAGGGCACTGGATATAAGGGTATATTCCCATTCCTGGCTCTTCTTTCTCTCTTTGCTTCCTTGATGCCATGGAATGAACAGCTGTTCTTCTCACAGGACCTTTCACCATGCCAACAATGGACTGAAACCATGAGCCAAAGTAAACCTTTCCTACTTTAAGTTGTGAATGTCAGGTATTAGGTCCAGTGATGAGAAATTGACAAAGACAAAGTGATCATCTTGAGCTATTGGAGCAGATCCTATCTGCCATCACATCTTATAAGAGGAAGGCAGAGAGATCACACACACACACACACATGCATGTGTGCACACACACAAACACATGTAACAATAGGAGAACAGAGATTGGAGTGATGTGGCAAGCCACTAAGTGTGTAGTAATTTATTACAACAGCAACAGGAAGCTAATACAGATTTTACTGTAACTTAAAATCCAGATAGCAGCAGCTCACTTCCCCAGTTTCCCTTGAAGCTAGAGTGTGAGCATGTCCTGGTCAGATGCATCCTGGGACCTGCAATGAGTGTTTGTAATACAAAACACTGGGACTAGAGAAAATGACCTCTGGAGGAGCAGTATGGATTTCAGTAAAATGGGTTTTCTGGAGCAGCAGTTCCTGGCCAATGCTATGGAACGAATTTCCAGCTGTACATCTTTCATGTAAGCCTGCTTTCTCTGTCCAGTAATTACAGAAGTTCTTTTCAATACATTGTCTTTCTGTTTATACTTAATTGAGTTGGTTCCCATAATTTAACTAAAATCCTGACTACTACACACCCTTTGTGTGTATGATTTTTAAAACTTTACCTCTCTGTAGAGAGATAGACATAGTGGCATACATGTAGATATACACACAGATATAAGTATGAGTCTCCCATCCTTTAAACAGTGTGAAAGCCATGCTAAATATGCTTTACCTTCCTCCCTGTCTTTATTTTCACTTCCCCTGGGAAGACTTCATTCATGTCTATGTGGTACCTTTGTATCCTACATGCCGTCTACTTCAATACTTGTCACAGAGTGCCTGTTCAATAGAGTGGGTTGTATTAAGCAATATTCACAACAGTAAAATTGATTAACTCAACCCATGCTGACAGTTACTTTAAATCTTGAACTAAAGTGATTCAATTTATCTCAAAACTGCCTCAGTTGTGAGTGTATTTGTTGCATCCATTAAACTGATCATAAAAGACTTTTCAAGAAAAAATTCTTTTGCTTTATGCTATGCTTGTTTTTTATGAGGCTAAAATTGAAATAAAGCTGTACTGAAGTGCTTTAAAAATATCATTTGATGATATTTTTTGATATATCTGAGACAGAATTTCTGAATCTATTTGCCAAGCTACCATCAGTCTGTCACCTCAAAATATTTTCACTAGCCATTCCCACATTTGCTTATGTTATTGCTATAGAATTCACATTTCAATTTAGTTGACTGAATGAATGTTGATGAGTATATGATGGTGATGATTACAAGAAGCCTGAAGATGTATGGGGGAGAGAGGAAAACTGGAAGCACTGCTGTAAAAGTACATGGGTCCCATTAAGAATTCCACATTGGGGCCTGTTGGGCTCACACTGTAGACAGGGAGATGGGAGAGTAAGGAAATTGCAAGGTGATGGTTAGGGAAGACATTGACTGATTCAGAAATAGAGAAAGTGGTTTTTAAAGAAAGGTTTCTGCACAGCATGGGCAGATAGAATAAGAATGGCAATTTTACTGGTCGTTTTTTCCTATTTTATCTCCATCACTGAACTTGTTTAATTTGAGCATTCACAGAGAATGCCGAACAGAAAAATGACTTTTAATGCAAAAGAGATTATATTGACCATGTTAGAGTTTCTGTTACAAGCAAAAAAAATTTGCTCTGATTCATTCAAGCACAAATGAAATTTATTAAAAATCCACTAGGTATTTCACAGAATAGCAGCAAGGCTGGAGAACTATGATTGGAGACCACTCAGCTACACAGAGAAGTCCCCAGATCATATATTTGAGTTGTTACTGGCTTCTACAGAATGTATTATGTATAAGTCCAGAAAATTAGACAGCAGCCAATAGATACCATTATGAGCACTTCTGCCTTTCTGTCCGCAACTTTAACTGTACCACTGATTCTCAGTGGCCTTTGTCTCTCTGCATCCTTAGTTTGCAAGATTAAGTCAAATAGAGGTGTATTAGATATTGTAGGACAAAACATAACAAGTGAGTACCACAGCTAAACACATGAATTGATAAAATATATTGAAATTTCTTCAGCAGTACATGGTTAAAAATAATTCTTAAAAACTTATTTGAGAAATATAAGGACAGAATCACGCTTTTACTCCACCCTCCAGCATTCTGTACTTGGTTGAACAGGCTCATTCTCTAAAAAAGGAAGCAACTCACAGTGCATTCAGTTAAACCATTCATTCATATTTAGGATCATCTGTTGTCCTTTCCAGATGGTCCAGATGTAACTTTTCCTGAATCCAGTGATTTATAAACACAAAGCCATTTACTTCACATCTACCACAAATAAACAAACAATAAATAATGTGGAAGAAGCAAAAGATAACCACACATATACTCCAACTTGAGAAATGGAAGAATGGGAAACTCGTAGTATTCATTAGTGCACAGCAGTGATCAAATGCCAGGAAGGAAGAATCACAAGTATTCTCTTCCTTACCAGTGTTATAAGTCCCATATATTTACACTCTTAGAGAGCAGCTCTCTCATTCTTTGTTTCCCATGGTCCCTGGCTTTGCTATCTGAGAGGTTTATCCTTGCCTATTATTCTCTAGTACATGTCTCAAATGGGTATTTAGAGAATATGCCTTCTCACTGGAATGTTTGCAGGGTAGAATTTCTTTGGTAGTATCAGGTCCTCAAAAACTTAGGCTTCAGGACTGCTTGCTTCTAGTCAGTTTCATGGCCTGTCCTTTTTGGACAGGAATCCTTTGCTTGTTTGTTTTATTTTATTTTTTGGATCCTCAATTGACCTATACCTTGCTCCTTTTACAAAATGGCGACTACTGTATTTGAGGCCATCTGAAACAATAGATAGAAAGGGGAATACACTAGCCTAAAGCTAATTTTTTCAAAACAGTCCTGCATGGTTTATTAGGAAGCCTTTGAGAGTCTCTAAATAATAACTCATGTCTAGATGCTTGTACTGACTGCCGAGTCTCCATGTTTCTGAGCATTCGTTATTTCATTCTATCTTTCCAGAGTTTGCAGATTTATCTATTATCTTATCTATACCTGCTAAAGGCAATAAGTAACTACCAAACATACATTAACATTCTTAACTTGTCTGTTTTTTCTATACCTGTACACTTTTCGCATGTGGACTGCTGCTCGTCTTATCACAGGCTATGATTTGGCCAAATATTTTGCAACCAAGTCATAGCATCTCTACCTCTTCATCTTGTATCCTCACTACTTGTCAACTGTCCAACAAACCAATAACCTACAGTTCAGGCTTTGGCTACAGTATCATCCCACCTGATACCAATTCCTGTTAGAGCAAGGCTAAGTAGCAGTTACAAAGGACTTCCAAAATACAATAATTTAAATAGGAAAAAATGTATTTTCTTTTAATTAGCAGTTGTAGTATGAATGGTCTTATTGATTCCTGCTTTTTCTTTTAAGAAATCCAAGTTCTTCTGGAATTATTGCCCCACTAATAGTTGATCATTATTGTCATCTGTATGGTCAGGTCTGGTCCTTGCTCTTGTTCAGATTTCAACCAGATGGGGAAGAAAGTGTTGAGAAGCCCTATCATGGTCTTATAACTCAAATTAAGAAGTGGTACTTATCTTTCCTGCTCACATTCGAATGGCTATGATGTAGCCAAAATGACCAATTGAAACTTCAAGAAAAACTGAGAAAGTTCATTGACCTGACCATTCATGTGTATTATCAGGTACCCTGCTTCTAAAAGTGGCTCACCAACTAAACGTTACTGGGTTCTGGGTTGCTCGCGTCTCCCTCTGAAGTTAAGATTCCAGGTTCTTCTCGACTCAAACAGAAAATTGAACAAAACAAGCAAAAAGTAGTAGTCAAGTTTATTCCAGAAGGGAAAGGTGAAGAGTGAAGAAGAAACTGGCTCTGCAGAGGTAGCATGGGCCAAGTAAAAGAGAAAATAGCAAGGTAAAAAACACCCTGGAGAAAGCAAGTTGGGCTATCATGAGGAAAGCCACCATAACAAGATCTTCATGGATCACCTCTCCTTTTATACTGTCCAAATCTCAAGGAAACCCATGAGAACTTATACATCCAGGTTTTGAGAGGAAATTCTGGGGTCTCATGCCTCAAGCTGACCTGGGGTCTAGGCTATTCTATGGAAAACCTGCTCCAGTTCTCTGGAGAACTCCAAATGTAGGGCTTTGGAAACTGTTCTGCACGTGTCTGGGATCTTGTGATTGCAGTTCATGTGTCACATGTCTGGGATCTTGTGATTGCAGTTCATGTGTCACGTGTCTGGGATCTTGTGATT
>NW_004624920.1:2069249-2105498 GCF_000247695.1 Heterocephalus glaber
GAGCACAATCTTTGCTGTTATCTGAGTAATTATTTCTGATTTCATTTTTCCCAGATCCTCTTTTGTTGCCAGTTCAGAGAGTCCAGGCAGTTGAGTATCAGATTGTTCCATCTTGTTTCCCTTTGGGGTTGCTGTAGGTGATCCAGAAGTCTGTTTTTTGAGGCTTGTTTACGTGTCTTCTCATTTTCACAGTGGGAGGGCGGTGCTTCTGGCATCTGTGTGGCTCACCTTCTCTGCCCTAGGAGCTTGGGATGGCAGTGTGTGTGGGGGAGCTTCCTTCTTGGTGCTGGGGCCAGCTCACTTTCTCTGCCCTAGGAGCATGGGATGGCAGCGGGGGAGCTTCCTTCTGGGTGCTGGGGCTTTAGCTTTATCTTTAAAAGACCATTCTATCAATCTATCCACTTGGCAGATTCTAGGTGTCATGTCTGTGGTGGGTTCAGTGGATTCTATGTGCTTACAGTCGCACCTCTCAATGTAAAACAGTGTCTAGATCTAAAGTGAATCTCTGTACTGTCCAGTGTCAGTAGATCAAACACTGTAGGCTTTCTGGTAATGGTGCTAACTGGGGGCTGGGAGCAAGCAAATCAAACTCATACATGTGACATGTTATCATTCCAGTCAGAGTGAATCTCTGGCCTTTTCAGCATGAAAGAGGACCAAGAGTCAATTTGCCAGCAGCTGATTTATTGTTTAGTGCCATGTTAAAGGTCAGTGTTGGTCTATATTACTGATAGATTGGATCTTTGGGGTGGCACAAATTTAGATTAGCTTTCTATGTGGGAGTCTACATTTTCCATAGCATTCTTCTCTGACATCATGGATACTTTATGTATATATTCATTGTACCAGAACAGGATGTCTTGTGACACAGACTGCCTGACACCAACTATTTAGTCATTTTGTCTACTTGGTGGTGTTTAGTGCTTCTTCCATTATGAATGCTCTAAGATGGGTAATATCTTGCAACAGACAGGCCTTCCTACCTGGTATCCTCTCCCATAGGTATATCTACACATCTCCTCTTAGCCCTCTTTCTATCTGTGTTGGACCTCTTGCTAGATTGTTGAGCAGCAAGCCAAGCAATTCACCCCTGCATATAAGTCTATGTATGTTTGTAGATCACTTTGCATTCCTTAAAAAGTAAGTAGCTAGGGATACTGCCCATATATGTGAGAGTTGGAAGGATTTTCCCTCTCTATGTCTTTCAATGCTACCTACAGGTAGGGCTACTTAAGAGCAGCAGTTTATTTTTGGCTTAAACTCACATACCAAGTCAACCATTTTTAAATCTTTTTTTTTCTTCTGTCAGCTGTTCTCAAGAAATCCACATATGTAACCATTAAGGTGAATAACGAGAGGGGCAGTGATTACAATAGGTAACATAGAAATTAGGGCTGCCATACGTACACACTTTGACCCTGGCTCAGGTCCAGAAAATGAGCAAGGGTCATAACTTTTATCGAAGCAGCTGCCTCCACCTTCTAATCTTTTCCTTTGATTTCTTTTAGTTTTATATATTGAAGTGTGCACTTGCTGGCTTTCAATGTATCTTGTCCCTATAGAATCTACATATTATTAACCATCTTCGTAGCTCTCTGTAGGTTAGGCTCCCTTACTTGCCATTTGACCTTGGCATTTATTATTGTCATTTTATTCATTTGCTTTTGGCTGTTAAGCACCTCCAAGTGGCTTCCATTATTTCACACCCTGTCATCCTTATTGCTGTCAGAAACACAGCCCTACTAACAGCATCCCTACCATCTGGACTATGGAAAAGCCACACCTCCAGGCTTCTCAGTGAGGTGAGATTCCTCTGGGTCCTCCCACTGTTCATAGTCAGCTTATGGGTTTTCTACTTTTATATAGTCTACTTTCTTTAGTTTTCCTACTTTTCTGAGTTTTTTACTCCAGTAAAATTAGTGCAGCAAGGCAGATTCCTCTGCATTTTCTTCAAAGAGTTCCAGAAGTCTGGAGTGCTACAGAGGAGGAAGTAGGCCTAGAGGATGCAGAATGCTCTAGAGGTTTCAAAGTTGTTGAGTTCAGACTCCAAATTTCACCCTCCTCTGCCTTTTTAATTAAGCCTCTGATCTTGGCATAGTAGCCTTCCTGGGTTTATCATTTAATAATCTCTGGAGCCCTGAGGCTGGTCCTCAGTTTCTTCTGTCCTCTAGCTACAGAGATACAGTCTTTTAAAACATAATAACTGAGACTCTATGATTTTTCCAACTTACCTTCTATTAGCTATTAATCACTCTGGTGGTTTTAAATAAATCAGCAAATGTTTATGTGCCAGCAGCCTTAGTGACTGACTTCTAACAAATAGAATATTATTGAATTGATGCTGTATAACTCCAAGTAATAAAAGGTAATGCAACTTCAACAGTATTTTTTCATTTTTGGGACCTCTTCTCCAGGATTCCAGTTACCAAGATGAGAGAAAGCCAAACAGCCACTGATCTAGTTGACAGCGAGCATCAATCACCAGACTCACGATTGAGTGAAATTTCATGTGGTTCCAGCCTCTATCATTTCAACCACTCCATCTGATTCTTAGTGCAAAAGAGATGAGCTGTTGTCACTGGGCCCCACCTAACTTCAAATTTATGAATGAAATCAGTGTTATCATTGTTGCCCATAAGGTTTGAGTTAGTTTGTTATAGTGTAATAGAACAGTTGCTCCTAACTTTTGGTCTTTTCTCAAGTTTGCCTGTCATCCTTGTGCAGGGGCCATGCTAATCTCTGTATTGTATCATTTCAATTTTAGTATATGTGCTACTGAAGCAAGAACTTTCAGTCCTTTCTCAAATGTGCCAGTAACATTTAGTAGACAACATCCGGTTTTACATTTGTAATTAATACTTCCCTAGTATCTTCCAAATCCATAAATATTTTATGAGCTGGTACCTCCTCTTTCAGTGATTCTCCTTCCCAGTGCTCCACTGGCAAAAGCCCTAACAGCTGCAGAACTATGGGAGATAGCATGCCAAGAGCCATGAGAGGGTCCTCAATGTCAACTTGCCAGGGGATGATGCACTCCATAATTCCACTTTAAATTCTGTTTCAAACCATCACTTTGTCATCTTTGGTCACAAGTCCCTGGAGATGGGCTTTGCCTGAGATGAAAATTTGTCTACAGGAAGTATATTGGAAGTTGTACTCAGAAATAATGTATACTCTCAAAATACAGTGTCAAAATTGGATAGAAGTACAACATTAACTGTGATAGATTCAAATTAGGCCTCACCAAAAAGCATGGAATATGTTACAGTTGAATGGCCATTTAGAATTGTCTCAAAATCAGAATAGGAGGCTAGGCCTTTCACTCTTGTGTCATCATAAGCAGAATGCTTAACTTTGGGGGAGGCATTACTCAGATTACAATCACAGATTGGGGTATTGTAGCAGCAGTTTACAGAAGTGAACACTTCTGGGACATAGGTGGGTAATTCCCAAAATAAATACTGTAGGAAGGACCTGGGTGCTGCAACACAATATTTACTACAAGGACCACTTATCAATGGTTATCAATGGTGATGGGATTGGAATCATGACCTGGTTATCAATGGTGATGGGATTGGAATCATGACAACAGGAGGTAAGGAACTGTCAGGACTGGATGAAAGGAGTTAGTGAATAGTTATGTATTCTTCACATGGTCAATTCATTCCAGATCACGGAACCCCATGGAGCTAAATCAAACAGAGATCAAACAGATATATTTCATTTATGTCAGCCAATGGTTATTTGTGGACATATGTATGTGCTCATTGCTTTGAATTGTTGTCTCCTGTTTTGGCAATGTACAGTTACTCTGTGAACATGCTCAAGAATCATTTATCACATCACTTTTAAAATCAACTCCTTAAGGAAATTTCCTTCAATATCTTTATTGTCTTTCCTTTAGTTCAGCAACAACCCATTAACTCCTTTTCATCTTACCCCAAATGTCCCAAATATTTTCACATAGCCTTAAAATATTTATCTTGGGTCAGATTCCAATCTTGCTTGATTCATCTCATCTTGCTTCAAGGAGAAATTTCCTTTGATGTAAATAGCAAACTAATATCTTGAAAGGCAACATGTGGTTATTTAAGAGGATAAGAAGACACTTGGCTAGATCCTTCAGTCAGGCTATCAAGTCTCATTCTTTTAAACTTACCCTCAGTGAGTTCCTTTAGACCACGTATAGATGTTTTCCTTTTCTATGGAGGGAGAATGAATTTCTGCTTCTCTAAAAGTTATTCTCATCATTGAATGTATCATTTCATGTTCCCAAATATCTGCAATAAATATATTTTATAAAAGGCAATCTTCTATCATACCACTTCCAATTTAAAGAGAAAATACATTCTAGACTCTATTGTCTGTTTTTTTAAATGCCTGCTCTTTATCCCTTTTATTTTTAGCAAAGTTCTTCTTATTCTTTAATAGCTTCCTCAAATACCTCCATCTCTTGTAAACTCTTACAAGACTGTCTTTAACAGTGAATTATGGCTGCCACTGAAGATTTACCCCTAATGGGAGAACATGATAACATTTGCACACTATCTTTCTATGGAAAGAGTTAAATACTAAATAAAGCAATATATTGCCTAAAAGGAAAGAAAAAGATATTGGATAAGCAAGTGAAATCCAAGAGTACTATTTGTAACAAATAAAATGCATGGATCAATATTCATAATAGATAAGTGGTTCTTAAAATTTATTAAGAAAAGCACTAATCTTTCAAAAGTGACACAGGTTACATTTTGACCCCTCATAAAATACAAACTATGGTTCCATATGTGGTGGAATTAATGGGCTATTTTAAATTTCTTTTGTATCTACTTCTGTGTTTTACAAATTATGTGAAGATCACTTTAGTAAGATTGGGGATGAGCTTGAGGAGAGTTGGAAGGATGAGTGAGTCATATTGTGAAGTATAAGACACTGAAAAGAGCCCATGGCTTCAGAATGAATGAAGAAAACCAAAGTCAAGAAATAGTTAAAAAGGAAGAAAGACACAGTAATTAACAATATTCTGAAATTTTATATATGGATTTGGAGTTTGGGAAAAGGGTATGATTTGTCAGTACTGTTGGTTCTTTAATCATCTTATAATGATTTGTCTACATAGGAGATACATCAAGATTCTAGATCATTATCAGGACTCTGAGAGTTAAGTGATCGAAAAAGCACACAGCAGATGTGACTATATCATTGTTTCCCTTGATTTTTTCCTTAGATTCTTTTATTGGTACATTTTAGGTATACAATACAATTACATTCATCAGTGGGATTTTGTACCTTTACATGATATATCTTGGTTCTTATTTTTTCCCCATTTCCTGCCCTCCCTTCACCCTCTCTACCCTTTTCTATTTACAAAGACTTTGTTTCCATACCCTTGAGATATTAAGAGATGTTACAAGGTGAATGCCTTCCCAGGATAGGAAATTTGGGAAACACTACGTTATCAAGTTTACATAGATGTATTTAGGGCATAGAGATTCTCAGAGCCTTTAATACACTGAAGTTCATTATGAATTAATAATAGTAAAATATAATGTGCAGTATATATTTCCCAAAACTGTTTGACAATAAGGCAAAGATTTTTTGACAATAAGGACAAGAGTTCTGTGGTACCAAATGGAAATCAAGATTAAATGTTTGTAAAATACTTGTAAAAGTATTTTAAATACAAAATATACTTTGAGACTGAAAGCAAAAGAAATAAAAGAAAAATGAAAAAAGAATGGAAAGGATAGAAGAAGTTAGGAAGGAAGGGGGAGAAGAAGGACTATTTACCATAGCATATATGGTAATAACAAACTTACCATGGCTTATGTCAAGATGGGTAAGGTGGTCAGTGATAAAGCATAAAAACACAGATAAAAAAATGGTTAATGATCCATTAAGCAAAAGAATGAGGTGGCCTCCCCCATGGAATTTCCCTGTCTAATATCTGAAAAGAATTTCCTTGCTGAAGGTGGATAAATCATCAGGCTATTCCATTCATTAATCTTTGGGGTCAGTGTGTAGCAATTTTTCTCTTTATAAGCTAATAAATTAACATTTGCTTATACTGCAGGATGAAGTACCCTGTATGATTGAGTCACTTGACTGATGAACTCTGGAGGACTAAAACCTGAGTTTCTGGATTTGCAAAATGAAGGGACAAACAAGCATAGTCAGTACTTTAAACTTTCTCAATTTGATATCCCCACTTTGTGGAAAGGTGACAGATACATAGTTGGTACTGGGAAAACACAACTTTTCATTTGCCATAGGAGACAGTAGCAGTGATCCTCGTAGTCTTTGCTTTTTGTATTCTGTGACAAAGGGCCCAGTGATAGATCAAGCTATGAAGCACATGATCCGGCCACTTATTTCACTCATAGTATTTCTTGGTTATGTCCAGGAAGGCTGTGGTTCTGTGTCCGAGTCACCGAGTCATGGTGCGGGTTCTAAATAAATAGCGAAGCTGTGCTGTAATGTTAAACTTGTCTTTGATTCACTTTCTAATATTTTTCACTTTCTCAACAAATACATATGGCCAACTATAGGAAGCTGCATTAGCAGTATTTCTGGCTTTTAATGTAGCCATTGTCTCCAGAATGGATGATGGATGTGTCATTTTTTTGTTCTTGCTGTAATCCTTGTAATAAGGGTGGATTCCTGTATATCTATTTTGCATTCTCTTTGTATTCTCTGCCATGAGGAGAAACAGTGATTTGGGTATTTTTTTTAAAAAAATGGAACGTGAATGGCCACATTTAATAGGCCTATGAACAGAAGTATTTCACTTGGTAAATGTTTCCTGCCTTGAGTGGCTGTCCATTCCATCCCATCTCCATTCAAGGAGAATGAAGGCAGAAGGGAGCTAGGTGGCTTGGGAGTGGACAATGTATTAAATATTAAAAAGCTGAGGTCAATGAATTGGAGTTTATTACTATCATATTTCACAGAATATATGAGCCATTAAAATTTCAATACTGTACAATATTATTGTGATGAAGGTTGTAATGAGAATGAGCATTGACAACAAATGAATCTGTCCTAATGGCACCAGTGATAACATGAACAAGAAAAGGAATAAACAAAGCCTGTTCCTCTTATAACATTAAAATAAGAATCTGACACTTTGTTCTGAAACCCGAGACTCTAGCTATACATCATAATGCATAAAAATAATACCGGATTAAAAATAATCTTATATTTTAGTGGACAATGGGAGATCATTAATCATTCCTAACACTATATCAAGATAACCATTTCTAACCTGGCTTTGCTCAATTTTAAATGTGCCTTTGCTGTTGCTTTTGTTTGTGGTGTAACAGTATTAAGAATTTGTGCTGTGTCTACTATAGCTATTAAGAGTTCAATGCAGCATTGACATCAGCAGCCCAGTTCTTTATTCTTTAATGCTATAATCCTTGTAATGCTTTCTGAAGTCAGTTTCCTCATCTGCAAAATGAGATAAAGAATATACCTACTGCGAATGATTGCTTTAAAATTAAATATGGAGCCCCTTGTTTTCCTATTTCACATTACCTATTATACATTTAGTCCTTATTTACACTTTCAGTTTCTCACGGGAGAGAAACTATTCAGAAGGGGAAGAAAGTGGGAGGGCTAGGGGAAAGGATAGAAGGGAATGGGATTAATATGAGAAAATGGAAAACTAGGAACAAAATCTTTGTAAATAGGGAGGACTGGAGGGGTTGAAGGGAGGGGCTGGGCAAGGGGGAAAAATAAGAACCAAGAGAAACTATGTAAAGGTGCAAATTTCCAATGATGAATGTCATTATATTGTATACCTAAAATGTACCAATGATTAGAATGAATAATCAATTATGCAAAATAGGAAGAAAAGGTCCAAAGGGATAGGGGTAGTGGGAGGGGCAGGGGAAAGGAAAGAAGGGAAAGGAAAAATGCTGAGAAATGGAAAAAATGGAAATAAAGTCTTTGTAAATAGGGAAGGGTGGAGGGGGTGAAGGGAGGGCTAGGAATGGGGAAAAAATAAGAACCAAGATGCATTAAGTAAAGGTACAATTCCCAATGAGAAATGTAATTGTGTTGTGTACCACAATGTACCAATAAAAGAATTTAATAACAAAAATTAAATATGGAGCATAGGCCGTAGCACTAAATAAACCTGTGATTACTATTAGTAATAGGAATTTTAACTTAATAGTGAAACTGTATTCACAACTTTGCAAGCTTCCAGCCAATTTCAAGGCAGGCTTATATGCTCAAAGACAATACACACAAAGGCAAGTTTTATCCTTCACACCAATATCAGTCATGGGGGGGTCTTGACTATCTCAGCTTGTCTGGGAAGGTAGAATTTTTTTCAGTATATCTCCAAGAAATTGTAACATAAATGGGTCAAGTGGGATCCTAGGCAAATACTTAAAAATTTTATTGATACATTTTAGGTAAACAATGTAGTGACATTCATCATTGGAAATTTGTAACTTTACATAATACACCTTGATTCTTATTTTTCCCCATTCCCCTGCCCTCCCTTTAACCCCTCCACCCCTCCCTATTTACAAAGACTTTGTTTCCATTTTTTCATTTTCTCATATTAATTCCATTCACCTCTTTCTTTTCCCCTACCCCTCCCACTTCCACTCCCCTTTGTCCCTTTTCTTCCTACATTATCTATTATATATTTTGATCCTTATTTACACTTTCAGTTTCTCACACCAGAGAGACTATTTGGTATTTACACGTGTGTCCTATTTGTTTCACTTAAGAGTATCACCTCAATGTGCATCCATTTAGCTATAAATGCCTCTAATGTCTTATTCTTTATGGGTGAGTAGTAGTCCATTTTATTAAAAAACACCACATTTTCTTTATCCAGTCTCCAGATGATGGGCAGTTGGGGTGCTTCCAAGTTTTAGCTATTACAAACTGTGGCTCTATGAACATGGATGCACATATATTGCTGTGGTGTGATTCTTTTAATTCTTTGGGGAAGATACCCAGACACCCAGCAGGGGAATAGCTGGGTCAAATGGAACCTCCAGTACTAGTTCTTTGAGTTATCTCCATACTGATTTCCACAGTGGCTGCTCCAGTCTACGCTTCCACCAACAGTGGAGAAGGGTTCCTTTTTCCCCACAGCCCAGCCAGCATTTGTGATTGGTTGATTTCATGACAGCAGCCATTCTTTCTGGGATGAGGTGGAATCTCAGCATTGTTTTCATTTGCATCTCTCGAATAACTAGTGACATTAAACATTTTTTTCATGTATTGATTTGCTATTTCTCCTTCTTTGTCTGAGAAATGTCTGTTCATTTCTGATGCCCATTTTTGGATTGGGTCTTTAAATTTGGGCGGTCTGGTTTTTTAATGTTCTTTATATATTCTAGATAGTAGACCTTTGTCTGAGAAACAGCTGATAAAAAATTTTCCCCCCATTGTGGGTTGTCTCTTCATGCTGTTGTTGGTTTTTCTTGCTGTGCAGAAGCTTTTTAATAAGAAGAGATCCCAGAATAAGATTCTTTGTGCTAGTTCACGGGCAACTGAGGTTTTGTTCATGAAGTCTTTTCCTACACCAATGTCTTCAAGAGTACTACGTAACCTCTCTTCCAGCCAATTTAGTGTTACTGCTTTAATATTTAGCTCTTTAATCCATTTAGATTTTAGTTTAGTGCATGGTGAGTGATATAGGTCTAGTTTTAATCTTTGGCAAGCTGAAACCAGAAGCTATTTTTCCTCCAGTGAGGGTGTTTGGCTCCTTTGTCAATAATGAGATGGTTGAGTTTGTCTGGAGTTGCTTCTGCATCTTCTAATCTGTTCCACTGGTCCTTGGGCCTGAGAAAAGTTTTACAGCTTGGTTAAAGAAAATTCCCAAAGAGGCAATTGATGGGCAATGTGCTAATCTTTAAAGCTTGGTGGCGGAAAATGGGCAATATGATCACTGTTGCACCAGTCACTTTTTCTGTTGCTGGAAAAAAATATCTAACACTCATAACTTAAAGGAGGAAAGGCTTATTAGGCTCATGGTTTCCGAGATTTCAGTCCATGGTTGGCTGGCTCCAAAGCAGAAATATCATGGTGGAAGCGACTGGCGAAGGAATGCTGTTGACTTCATGGTGGTGAGGAAGTATAGCAAGTGAATAACAGCAGAGAGGAAAGGGACAGAAACTAGACATGGGGCCCAAAGTCACTTCTTCATGACCCATCCAGACACACCTAGAAATGTGCATTATTAATCCCTTAGGCTGCTCTCAAGATAAAGTTAATAATCTTGCTCCAGTCTGCATCTTTCTCAGTTGTCCTCTTGGTGAAGAAAACTTCCAGCCCTAGCCAGAGCTCTCACCCTCTCTCATGCTCTCTGTGCATTCTAGCTTCCCTTTTTACACTCCTTTCTTCATACACTGTAAAGGTCACTTAGCTTCTAAGTAGGAAAACAGCACTACTCAAGTACACAACAAAATAGGTCTTTCTTTCAGGTCATTCAATTATTTGTTGGTTACATTTACCTTGCCTTTGAAACCTATTTTCTGGTTCTGCTGTGCAGAACTTACACAGATTGAGAGGAAGGAAAAAATTATCTATGTTCTCAAAGATATGAAAAAAGTTTCCGTATTAATACTTCAGATATGATCCCACCATAATAGAAAATACTTATACCTTCAATACAAGTTTAAAACAGCAGACAGTAATATCCTCTTTAATGCATGTTTGATGTTTTGATACATTGGCAATTCCTTATAGCAAGAGTTTAAAATAAATCCCCCCCCCCCAAGAAGAGTCATACTTGTTTATTGTTTTCTTATTTGAATCTCCCCCAAAGCTTCCCCTGATGTAAAGACTGAGATGCAAGTTGTTCATTTAGGGAAAGATCCTAGGAAGTTGGAGTGGTCTTGAGAGAGAGAGAAAAGAGAGCCAAGAAGGGAAGGGAAGCTTATTATGAGTAGGTTAATGCTGTGGGCGCTGAGCTTTGGGAATTACACTGGGAATTCTCTGATAGATGATATCTATGGAGAAATGAGGAATGTGGAGACTTACCACTCAATTTTAAAAGTTATGAATATAGAGCCAATCTTCCTTCATCATTATCTTTCTTTGTGCCACATCACTGGAATAATGTATAGCCAATCCAAGTCATCATATAACTTGATCTGAAAAATAAATAAGCAAAATAAATCCTCTAAAATGCAAAAGAAATAATAGAGTACATGCTTAAATAGATACTGAAATATACCATAAGTCCTTATTAATTAAAGAATTATGGCATTGATATATGGATAAATAGGTCAGTATAACAAAACAGTAAGTTCTTAAATAAATCTTGAAACATACTGAAATTCAATATATGATGAAAATAGCCTCTCAAGTTAGTGGGATAGAGATGGGCTTTTTAACAAATAATATTGCAGCAAGTAAGTATCAATATGGAAAAAGATAATGCTGAATATGTACCTAAAACTACTAACCTACCTAAAATCCATTTGATCAACTATATGAGTAGAAGAAATGAAACCATAAAAGAACTGGAAGAAAATCTAAATTAATATAAAGCCTTGGAACTGCAGATTTCATGCAAAATCCAGAGATCATATCAAAATAAAAAGTTTCACAATAAAAATCAAAAACTTCTTCAAAACAAAAGAAAAACTGTAACCCAAATAAAAATGTAAATATTAAATTGTGGTAATTTATTACTAATTTGTATTATAGACAAATGGTTAATCTCCCTTATAAAGCCTTCCCAGAAATTAAGATGAAAATGCCAATAAAATAATAAGCAAAGGGTGTGAATGTTAATACATCAAAGGGAAATCCAGATGATTCTTAAATGTATGATATTGTGCTCAACACTCAAAGGCTAGACTGATAAATCATTTCTGACTTGTCAGATTATCAAAAAACCCAAAAGGATGAAACTATACTCTGCAGAACTGAGGGAAACAGGCAGTCTCCTGCACTACAAGGGAAATTGTGCAATTGTACAAACCACAAATGAGGAATCTGGCAACATTTAACAATAATTAGGCATACATTTCACTGACTCAGCAATTTTATTTCAGAAAAATATTCTAATGCACAGACATATGTACAAGGTTTTCCATATGATATTGTTTAGAAATAAGTTCAAGTCCAGCAAGAGGGCAGGCCTAATAAAAATATCTTTAGAATGAAATATTCAACTCTTTCATTGAGCTCTGTCAAAGAAAAAATTGTTGGGAGCAATACTACATAATTCTAGGGATAAATCATTTGGTTAGCCTAGTTCTCTTGCCTACAGCCCAGCTACAGAATAACTCCAGTTTGGCCTCCTGAGACTTCAGTGATCCAGTGATGCTGTGATTCTCCAGGACAAGACACATCCTGGGAGAACAAACATCTGCTCAGTTCCTCATTGTTCTTGGACTGATTAACATCTTGTTTGCCGGAGATGTACTGAACTCTCTGCAAGCCTTCCGTTACACCTTGTTTATCCCAATGTGAACTATTGAACTCTCTGCAAGTCATTTGTTACATCTGTTTCTCCCGCTGTACTGAATACAAGGTGTGGTAAGGTGGGGGCTTTGTCTTTGCTGCCCAGAGCAGCACTGATCAGACCCAAAGCTCAGCTTCTTCTCGGTCTCATTTTTCTACCTTTCCTGTAATTCGCCGTGTGCTGCCGTGGCTCGCAGGAGACCAGGACTCACTGCAGAGGTTCTGGTAACGTCCCCTTCCCCGTCCCCTACAAAAAATGTTCTCATTACATTGAGTTTGGAAATCCCTAAGAGATGTATACATTTTTTAAAAAAAATGCTGTTTAGGTTAAAGTACAAAATACATGTGGAATATTTAATGTGTCAGAAGCTAAGATAGTCCTAGAAAAAAAATAGAACTAGGTAAAGTGAATTTACAATCAGGCCAAAATTGAAACATAGGAACTTGGGCATTGAAAAGAATAATAACAGCGATGGTTTGTAAAACATAAGGTTAAAAAAGTATTAAATTTAAAAGTATATATGTTGAAGATGTTCTTCTTATTGAGATTTCAACTAGTAAATGTAGAAGAAGGACTGAGGTATAGTTCAGTGTTAGAATGCTGGAACATCCATCAGGATCTAGGTTCAATCCCAACCTCAATGCGATGGCTTATTCAGACAGGGACAGTAAAAATAATTGGGTGAAAAGATCTGGGAAATGGGTAAACATGGCAAATGTTAATTAGAAAATCTAGAAGAAATATATGTTAGTGTTCATTTTAATATTTGCTTTAGTTTTCTCCATTGGTTTGAAATTCTTCAAAATAAAATCTGAATAGTGTCTACTTAAAAGTGTGACTTTCATCCAGGTGGGTGTGGTGGCATATGCCTTTAATCCCAGCACCTGGAAGGCAGAGGCAGGAGGATTGCCATGAGTTCGAGGCCAACTTGGGCTACACAGTGAAATCAAGGTCAATTTGAACTACATAATGAAACTCTAGCCTCAAAAAACAAACAAACAAACAAAAACGTTTGAGTTTTCCCCTAATAAATAGAACAATGTAGTGGAATGGTACTTTTGTGATAGAAATAAAACAAAATAAAAAATTGAAATTTATATAAAGAAATCTTATGAAGATAAATTTTTAAATACAATAAAATATTTTAATAGGGAAAGCAGAAAAAATTGAAACAAGATTCTCAGTATATAAGTTTTTGTAGTGTTTTTGCTTCTTTAGCTATGTAAATATAATATCAACTTAATATCAAAGATAAATTTAATAGCCAGTAAAATATAGAAGAAAGAACAGAGGCTATGGGACTAGACTTCTCATGCTTCATCCTAGTTTCATTCCTGAATACAGATTTGGGCAAACCTCTCCCTTTAGTTTCTTAGTCTGTAAAATGAAAATAGTAACATACACCTGCTGGAGTTGTGAACTTGAAGTTCAGTACTTCGAATATAACTGACACTCATCAAAGGGAGTTGGGAGGATCAGGAGAAACCAGTATGTAAAATAGAAATTATCTTTTGTTCCAAATTTTAAGAAAAACTTCATTTGATTCCCTAAAAGAAAAAAAAGTCCCAACATTTTAGGATTACCAGGAGCTGCTTCATGGTATAAGTCTCCTAGGATTATGGAGTGATAGAGCAGGTAGTGTCCTTGCAGAGCCCAAAATCAACCCTTTCATCTGTCAAAGTTCCACAGGTGGTGCCACCACTGGGCCAAGAACTCAGGACATATAACCATGTGTCTTTTTAGTTCATAAGTTTATTTATCGTAAGAGTCACTCAGGCTGAGACTAAAGCCTGGCAGTTAATATACAGGTGTTTGGCTGGACAAATCCTAGGTGCCTACATATCGGGCTTACTTTCTGTAGGAGCAGAAAATAAGTAGTATACATATATAATACAGTATATAATAAAATTTAGATAGTAACGTATAGCTTATAAAAGTAAATAAAGCTTAGAAAGGAAAAATAGATTCTAGAGGACTGAGAGGACTTTGCTATTTTGGGTATAATCAGAGAAATCATCTCCAAGAAGGTGACTTTTTGGCAAAAACCAGAAAAAGAGAGAAGGATGCTATAGAAAAGGAGTGTGTGATGCAGAGAAACCCAGTACACCTCTTAGAGTTTCTACAGCTTCCCCAAACTCCTCCCTGGGGATCAACCCTTAAACATATGGGCCTTTAGGGGACACTCAGGATGGAAAGTGTAACAGCTGTCTAAAACCATGACAATATGACTTATTTCTTAGTAATATCAATATGCAGTATGTTATGCAAGTTTTCAATTATGGTCATATCTTGGACCTCTTATCTATAATGAATAAAACTTTGAGAATTCATTTATGTCTAAATTTAAGGAAGAAATATGTCCTTGAAAAAGCTTTTAGAGAATTTAAAAAATCATTTCTAAGGTAAAGGAAATGGTACTCTGTGATACAGTAAAGCAGCACAGCAGTGGACTCTATGGCACCAATCACTATTCTGTGTGGTTATTCTCCAGAAGCTTAGGAAACTGCCCCAAAACTAAAAACAGGATCTGTAAATAAAAAATAATACCTTGAACTTCATCAACATCAATGGTGCTCTTCTAAAGCTCTGTTAAGAGAAAGAAGATGAGCCAGAGACAGGGAGAACCATTTTCATGTCATGTATACAGTAAAGGACTTGATTCACAATATAACAAAAAATTCAAATATATAATACAATTTTCATTTGTCAATTATACCTCAATAAAGCAGAAGAAAAAATTAAAAACAATGCAATTAAAATGGATAAAATATTTTAACAGATAGTCCACCAATGACAATAAACTGATGGCAAATAAGCACATGAAAAGTTGCTCATCATTATTAGTGATTTGAAGAGTGCAAATCAAAGCCCAAAGAATTTCCACTACACATTTGTGAGAATGATGAAAATTAGAAATACTACTCCTATCAAGTGTTTGAAGATTGTGGAGGAACTGGAACTCTCATTCATTTTTGATGGGAATGTGAAATAATGCAACCACTTTAGAAAGTTTTATTTTTGTAAAAAGTTAAACACATACTTTCTATATGACCTAGCCTTTCTATTCTTATGTATGCACTGAAGAGAATTGAAAGTACATATATACACAAACACTTGTACATGAATTTGCTTGTAACAGTGAAGAGAAAGAAGAAGAAGGAGAAGAAAAGGAAGAGGAGGAGAGAAGGGGGAGGCGGAGGGGGAGGAGAAGGTGGAAGGGGAGGAGGAGCGGAAGGGGGTGGAAGAGAAGCAGAAGGGGAGGAGAGGGGGAGGAGGGAGACACTAACTATCCCCAAATGTCTGTCTACATTGGAAGGATAAACATACTATTGTATTTTCACACAATGGACTACTACTGAGCAGTAAAATAGAACAAATCATTCATCCATGTAAGATAAGGATGAATCAAAATAATCATGCTGCTGAGTGGAAGAAGCCAGATCCTTCCCTGCAAAAAAAGAAGAGCACATATAATGTGAACCCATTTATAACAAATTCTAACAGATACAAACTAATCCATAGCAATAGACAATCCACTTGGAGACAGGGTAAGGGCTGGAAAAGTGGGGTAGAGGGGCAGGAGGAAGAAATTACAGAGGGGTAGAAGGAAATTTTTGGAGTTAGTGAATGTGCTCATTATTTTAACTGTGATGGTGGTTTCACTGATATGTGCATATGTCAAAAAACATGAGATTTGACACTAAATGTAAGGCAGTTTATTTCATGTCAATTATACTGGAATAAGGCCATTATTAATAGTAAATTTTAAAAATCACCAAACAAGCCAACCAACAACCAAACATCTCATCCAAAATTCAGTGTCAAACACCGGGAATGGAATATATAATTGAAACATTAGGAAGGTGACCTTGACCCAGTTGCTAGACTGCTGCTATATTTCAGTTGGCTTATTTGTAGTTAGAAAAACAATAATAATTCATGAGATTTAAAAGTATATGTGACAGAAAAATGTGCTTTTGTTGTCAGAACACTGCTGTTACAAGGAGTGGATTGCCCCGGGGGATGACCCACAGAAATGACAACTCGGTGGAACTAATCCCCTACGCTCACCAAGTGCTACTCCAAAGTGACTGCTGCATAAAGAAAGGCTTGTGTGGCCAAATACCGCCAAGAGAATATAGAAAGGAACTATGTCCTGGCCAATTCTGTTTCATTTGCTGAAGAGTCTTGGTGGAAGTTCTGCCTTTAAAAAAATTAAGTCTTGGATTTGCCTCCAGGTGACACTATGAATCTCTGCTTGTATGGACTTGGACTAGCTCATCACTTGTCTCTAGACAGCTCATCCAGAAAAGCATAATTTCCAAGAGGACTTGCCATCTTTGCTCTCCACTGAGTCCATCATCACATCCAACTTTAGTCCTTTCAGCAGACAGTTAATTTATCTCTATAACTCACCATCTTCAGGAACTCAGTCACTCACAAATGTAGGTATGTGCCTTGAGGTCATTGTTCTCATCATGTGCTTGATTGATCTATTTTATAATTACCTTAGCCACAGTCAACACCAGTGACCCCAGCAAGCAAGATAAGATCACAAAATAAATCTGTGTGATCATGCCAGTCATCTGCAAATGTATAGGATTGATAGTTTTAGGTCTCTACAAAAAAATGATAAAATGCAAGGCAGGCCCCTCATGAGTACAAGAAAAATTATTTCAAATAGATTAATATTATATACATTATATTCATATTCCAATTATACTTGGAAATATATTTCACCCCATTTAGCTTGCCTTCCTTCCTTATTTCCCCCAATGTTCGGCTCATTTACTTGAGTTGACAAAACTTTTCTGTAGAGAGCCAGATCATAAAGATTTAAGGCTTTGCCAGCCAAGTGTCACAATCAAAGATATTATGAAGGCACCTATATAACCATTTAAAAAGAACACTTTAAAAATTGAAAGTTATTTTTAAATCATGGGCAATGAAGTTGGGGGGGAGGGGGAGGAGGAAGATTAAAAACAGGCAGCAGATTGGAATTGGCTCATTGGCCATACTTATCAGATCCCTAATTCATTTGTATGTGATTTTGACTTTAATAATTTAACCCTAGTTGAATCTAGTTTAAAATAGTTATTTTTCTAAATAAATCAGAACATGAAAATTTTTGGTTATGTTTTCGTGATTTATTTTAAGACATAAGGAAGTTAAACTTCACAAAACCTTATTGAACTCATTCCATTGAAATTACTGGGAATTTGGACTCCCTCCAGTGTTTCCCTTTGAAGTTTTTACTACGTCAATATTTTTGGTTTTCTTCCATAACCTATTTAACAGAAAACACATTTTCATCAATGCCTTTAGTCTTTCATGTACTTGGCGTCATTTTGCATCTTAGAAAGGATATTATGGACTAATTAATTCTAAGTATTTCACAAGCAGCTAGAAAAAACAACATTCTTTGGTAGAAGTTGGCCTAAGTTATTATAATTCTTTGAACATATTAGTATTTCTTAGATGAATTAGTATTTCCCTGGAGAAATGGCTTTTTGGAATCCAAATTTTTATCTGAGAGATAAATTTTCACAGATCAACATATGCTAGTCATTTCTAATATTTAGAATGAATGAGACAATTTTTGGGCTGCTCTTTTTCCACATTTGAATCTCAACTCTAATGGAAACATCAAAAGCCAAACAGAAGCCTCAGTCTTTTTAGGAATTGCCCCCAAAACTCTGCCACAATTTCTCCTCCTCTCTAAGTCTACAGCCCTAAAAATAACTATTCTAGACCTGCAAAGGTTTCATAAAGGGCAATTTCTAGTAAGAAAGTGGTCATTTGTGTAGTCATCTGCCATGTCAGCCACTTTTCACCCTACGTCCCTGCCTACCTCCCCTTCTCCCTCTCCCTACACTTCAAGCCATCATATTTCCTTGCCTTTCTGTCACTCCTCTAGTTTGAACCAGGTAGTCTCCTCTCATTCTGTCCACTTTCTCATTATCCACTCATTCCTTGTAATTGTCATATTTGTCTGTGAAAATAAAATCGTACTCTTAAAGTGATTACATGTAATTTACCAATTTACAAATTCAGTCTTTTTTCTCCACACATATATGGTTACTTTTTTTCAGCTTCTGCAAACTAAAAATATCATCTTAAAGTCTTCTTTTAACCTAGAAATCTTCAATGGATCTCCACTGACTGCTGAATTAAGCCGTAGCTCAGTTGTCCAGTATTTACATCTTCCAATCTGTCACAGATAGCTCTGTCCAACAACTGTAAACACCTTCCATTCTAAACAATTTGAATTGTCCACTATTATTTCTTAAACATCTGATGTCTTCCTGCCAGAGCCTCTTGTAAGTGTTCTGGCTAATGTCTCTATCTAGGATGACAGCATCCAATAATCTCGAAGTCTATGATTTTCTCACTGGAACACAACTGTTTAATTGAAGACTTTTAAAAAGTACTCAGTAAAGGGAAATACCTGCAAGAAGCCACCAAGCAGTAAACTATTTGTTTTCATTTTTAATTCAAAATTTAAGCTAAATAACTAAAACACTGCAACAGGATTACCATCTTCTTTATTCTCTTGTCCAGCTGTGCACTTCCAGAGGCAGGTACAATGTTTGGTATATATTCTTCTAGTCCATGCATTTAAACCTCTAAACCACATTTATCTATTCAGAAAACTAAAGTGTCATTTCATGGCTCTCATTTACTGCCTGGCTAAAAAAAAGTATATATATATATATACATATATATAAAATCCATAATTCTAAAACTTATTTTGTTTTTCTTATTTTAAGGTCTATTACTTTGAGACCAATGAATGTTATATAGATATATCATAACCTTAATATAAAGATATTTATAGTGTAATCATAGTGAAGTGTACCATTTCTAAGATCATATCAAGTCTACTGTATACATAAAGCAGAATTTTTTATTCATTCTCCAACTGAAGGATATTGGGCTTGGTTTCAATTTGTTAAGCAATACCATAGTAAATATCCTTGTTCTTGTCTCCTTGGGCTTACGTTTTTGTTTTTGGTACCGGGGATCAAACTCAGGACCTTGCGCTTGTGCAGCAGGCACCAGAACCACTGAGCTAAATCCCCGGTCCTCCTTGGGCTTATGGAAGAATTTGTTTTAGGCTATATTTAGAAATGAAAATTGTTAACATACAAGATTTATATATTTTCAAAGATGCCAAAAATGCCATTTGATTGGCTGATTTTGAAAGCAGGTTGTGCTGATCACTTCTGTATGCTCTCACCAATACAGTGGACACTCAAGTTATGACCAGCCTGACATACGAACAACTTGGATTAATTAAGTTAATAGAAAATTCATCTGCCCCTTGTTATCTATAGCATGTACCCAGGTAAACATCCAGATCTCAGCTGTATTGACTTACTATCAACTTGAGTTACAACCAGCCCTCAAGAACCAATTGAGTTCATAAGTCAAGGGTCCATTGTACTTGGAATAATTAGATTACTAAATTGCCAGTGTCTCCACTGACTACAGGATTAAGGCCGACCTCAGTTGCCAAGTATTTATGGTCACTCTAACACATGCATTTTTCTAATACATAATAAAAATAAACATATTTTAATGTAGTTGGTAGTCATCAGTTTTCCTTTTCTGGAAGTTTTCTGTTAATGTTGGCTCATTTTTCTTATAGAGTTGTAGGAGTTCATTATATATTCTTGATAATAAATCTAATATATATGGCAAACATTCTGTTAGTGTTCTGCTTGACTTCTAACTTTGTACTGCCCCTTGTCATTTAGAAGTTATTAAAATTTTAATATAAACAAATTTCTGTTATATTATATTTTTAAAAATTAATTTTACTGGTACATTTTAGGTATACAATATAATGACATTCATATTGGAAATTTGCACCTTTACATAATCTCTCTTGGTTCTTATTTTTTCCCCCTTCCCCTGCCCTCCTTTCAACCCCTCCCCCCCTCCCTATTTTCAAAGACTTTGTTTCCATTTTTTCATTTTCTTATATTAATTCCATTCCCTTCTTTCCTTTCCCCTACCCCTTCCAGTTCCCCTTTTATTGGGGGATTTGCTTTATTGTACGATCTGATTTGATTAAGAAATATTTTCCTGCTCCAGGATTTTAAAATTATTTTAATGAGTTTTAATTTTCTTTCTTTCTTTCTTTCTTTCTTTCTTTCTTTCTTTCTTTCTTTCTTTCTTTCTTTCCTTCCTTCCTTCCTTCCTTCCTTCCTTCTGTTTTGCTGAGACAGGATCTCTCTACATAGTCCAAGCTGATGTTCCTCTTGCCTCAACCTCCCAAGTGCTGAGATTGCAGGAGTGCATCAGCACATTTGGCTTATTATTATATTTTAATACTGTAGTCCTCAATGTATCTAAAGCTTAATTTCCTGTACTTTACAAGTTGAATCCTAATTTAATTTCCTAGCTTGTAACTTGAATTATGTTAGAATCATTTATTGTATAGTACATTGTTTATCCTTTCATTTGTAATATATTCTCTAACTATCAAGAAACTGGATATGCTTAGATCTATTTATGGACTCTGTTCTGTCCTAAACATCTTAAATTACTATATAAATCCATATATGTATAAATCTTTTACATATGGTAAGAGAAGACTTTCTTTGCTACTTCTTTTTTTGAAATCTTTAAAAAAATTTATTTCATATTTGTAGTGCATAACATTTACATTTCTTATGTGGAGTTGGTACATGTGAATAATACATGTTAATTTCTTTTTCCATTCCTCCATTTCTTGATCCCTTCCTATTTGAGAAAGATCTTTCTCATTATTTATTTTACTGAATTATATTGTTTATCATTCAAATTTGTTCTTTCATATGAATGTTAGAATATTTTCTAAATTCTATTGGAATGCCATTTATTTGGTCATTAGGCTGGGAAGAATTGCCTGTATGATACTGAGACTTCTTTGTGAACATAGTATATTATAATCTACATATTTAGTTTGACTTTTAAGGCCTTTAAATAATTATAATTCTTCCATAAAGGGTTAGTAGTTTTAGTGTTAGATTTATTCTTAGATCCTTTTGTAACTATTCCAATAGTGTATTGTCCTAAAAATGAATAAGATGTTAGTATTTACCTTGATCATATCTCAACTGTTCTTGGTAACATTTTTTGTTTTGATAGTTTGTAAATTATCCTGGATCATTTATGTGTAAAATTATATTGAAGAAAATGTCAACTTTGTTTTCCCTTTTCAACCGTCATAGTTTCTGGGTTTTTGTTTGGTTTGTTTGCTAGTATTATTGCACTGACTAGACTTTCTATGTTGAAAGACAGGGATAACAGGTGGAATATTTGCCTTATTTTTAGTTTAATTGGAACTTTCTATTAGTTTGCCATTAAGAATGTATTTATTCTGCTAGATGTGGTGACTAACATATGTAATACCAGCTACTGGGGAAGCTGTGGCAGGAAGCTCACAAGTACAAGGTCAGCCTCTGTAATTTAAAAAGACACTGTCTTAAAAAAAATACCTCCATGTATTTCAGTAATAGAGCACCTCTGAACTCAATCCCCAGTAAGGCAAAAAAAAAAAAATTACATTTTTTCTTATGTTTTGGAAAAATACACTTTATTAATCTAATGAATTTTCGTTCAATCTTAGACTTCGTGGAGTTTTTAATTCTATAAGAATTTTGAATATATTTGAAGACTTTTTATATATTTAATGCAATGAACATGTATTCTATGTTAATTTGTTATTGAAATGAATAAAGAATGTGCATTTTTTATTATGTAACAACTGCATTTTTGGGATTAGACCTAGGCCGTCCTATTTATTTATTGTTTGGTTAGCTTAGCAGACAGGAATTGCTTTCCTAGTCCAACAGTCAATTAAACTAGAAGATCTAGCTGAGAAATTAGTTACCAGACCTGAGAATGACCTTTAAAACTGAGTACTCAGTAGAATTTGGAGGTGAGGTGACTGAAAGTTTGTTAGATGATTCTTAAAATCCTTCTCCTGTTTCAAGGGTATCAGAGATTCTAGAGCCAGAGTTTCAAAAGAAAATTAGAAGTATATTTTTCTGTAAAGAGTTACATAGGCTATGAGCCACATCCATCCCAAACCATAACCCCAGAGGGGAGGTGCTGATCACTTTGAGATAGGACAAGTTCCCTCATGGGACATGAAACAAGGATTCTCAAGCCTTAAACCATGACCTGTTTCCCACTAAAGAGGGAGATATCTCTTTTCCCTATCCTCCTTTGCTAACAATTTCTGGAATGTGCACTCCCCTTATCTCCTACAATCATAATGATAAGGTATGCTGCAATAGAAGAGGAGCACCATGATGTCTCCAAGGATAAAAAGAGCTGCTGATGCATGTCTTATATAAAGGAGAGATCCCCTAAAACAAGAACATAATTCATGACCCAGTGGAAACATATCAACTCCTAGCTAACCCTAATGGTACTATAAAACTAATCTTGTTCTTTTGTGAAAAGGCCAATCTGATTGAGCTCTGTCAGATCCGAGTCTCCTTCAGCTTTTCTTCTCCTTAAGCCAAAGCCCCTTTCCTATTTTTCTTCTTTCTCAATAAAGTGTTTGTCTATAAAGTCATGCTGTTGGTTCAGTTTTAATTTCCATTATCACTGAAGCAAGTTTCCACATGTATCCAACTTTAGAAGTCTATACATTTGTTCACTATGAGATGAGATAAAAATATGAATATTTAAATGAAAATAAATTTGTTACAGTGAAAGATACATTGCTATTAATCCCTCTCAAGACATTCCTTTTCACTTTGAACACACTCATTCCATCATTCCTGCCATCCTCGTGAATGTCTTTAGCAGCGCTGCCATGGCTACCTTGATGTCCTGAATTGATTCAAAACATTTACCTTTCAAGGTCATTTTGACTTTTGGGAAGAGCCAGAAGTCATACAGTGCCTGATCCAGTGAACAAGATGGGTAGACACACCATAATGTGTTTATTTGACAGAAATTGCAGTAAACATTTGAATCAACTCAAGATATGAAGGGAGCAGCAAAAAGACATTCAAGAAAAAGGACTGCCAGAACTGCTTCAGAAAGAGGCAAGAACAACGGGATGAGGTGTTACAAATGGGAGAGAGGTATTTTGAAGGGGATTGATTAATGGCAAGGTGTCTTTTACTGTAATATTTTTTAAAAAATTTATCTAACATTCATCATATTCTTTGATCACATCTCATGTGTGGGAACACAACAGAGGGAACATATTGGGTCTCAAATCCTTTCTGCTCTGCTCACCAGCCCTGTGGCCTGTGTATGCTGAGGTAAGAGGCTCTTCACTGGAAGATGGATTGCTCTTTCTAATTTAAACCAAGAATTTGTTTGGGATAGGTTGTCTGCTCTTCTCCTTAAACCTAGTAAGGATGTTCAACAGGATTACTCTGAGTGCTTGCAGTGTGTCACTTGAAGTAAGGAATGGAGTAGACTGGTGTCTGATTTTCACCTAAAATCTAAGGGGCTGAAGATGGGCTGACTTTTTGCTGACAGCCAAGGCAGCTGACATCAACCTCCTTCCCACACAAAGGAGTATAAGTGCAGGACTGAAAACAACCAGGAATCCATTAATAGAACAAAGGAAGAAGCAAATTATCAGATGTGTCATTTCAGAAAGACACACTAGACTTGAGAGACACAGGATTAGGGGAGTCCAGGCTCAAGAAAGGAGAGTTATGAGGAGGCGATGAAAAGTGACAGTGGCCTTACAGTAGACTGTGAAAGTGGTAATAAAGTGGGTTACATAAGAACGCTATAAAGCAGTAGAATGGGTTGAGAATAAAGTAAGCGAGGAATCAAAAGGAGTGATCAGGATTCTGGTTTAGGCAAGTGAGGGAATGGTGATGTCACTCCCAGAGATAGATCCAGTTTGGCACACAGTGAACTGGAGCATCCTGTAGGAGTTATGAGGGTAAAATTTAGAGAGAAGCTTGATATACAGACCAGAAGCTCAGAATAGAGATGTGCACTTCCAAATCTATACTGAGAATATAACTGTACAGATGGTAACTGAAGTCACTGCACTGGGTAGAAAGGGGACTCAGTACAGATTAAAAACTACTGTACCTGTATTTGCAAGATGAATGGAGAAAGAGTTATCTGGAAACCGTATAAAAATTAGAAGTTGGAATAGAATCAAATCAAGAAAGTACATGTGACAATTAAACACAAGGAAATGCTTCAAAAATTTGTTCTCTTTCTTATATCCCCAGAACACAAAATAGGGCTTGCCATTTAGTAAGTGATCAAGATATATTTGCTAAATAAGTAAGTAAAAAAAGAACTCATTAATATTTGCAGAGGCTTTCTAGAGAACAAGTAAGGTATGGTTCCAATTTTAGTATATGTGCTGCCAAAGCAAAGAGGCGGAGTACGGTATAGAAATGTACATTAAATTCTCCAACAAGTATGTTGGTGGTGATTTTAGAAAGAATCATTCCTTTCAAGATGCTGAGTCTTAAGTTCAGCCTTCAGGTATGTTGAGTGATATGATCAATGCCAAAGTGGAAGTGGAAAGTGTAGACATAGACAGTATTTGGGTAGGAGAAAAGACAGAAAGAGCAACAACTGGTAGATACTGTGTGATGAGAATTTTTGCCTGTTTGTTTGTTTCAGATCTGAGAGATTTGACTACATTTAAGTGTTGACAGGAAAGAGAGGATGAGCTCAGAATGTCAGAGAAATAAAGAATGAAGAAGATCAGAAAAAAATGAAACAGTCCTTGAAAAGGAAGTTCTAAGGAGCTCAGCGGAGTGGCTTTCACAGACGGAGGCATCCATTTTACACAAAGGGGTGCGTCACCTCCTACCGGTAGATACCAGTCAATTTACAGACAGCGTGCAGACAGGCTAACGAAATTCCTATTTGATGGTACATAATTTTTCTGTAAAGTAGGAGGCAAGACCATTTGCTGGGAATTAGGGAAAATGATTAATTTCCTAGGTTGTCTGGAAGTTCTTAATTTATATTTCTATGGAACATATGTCATACCCTCAGGACCTCCCTAGGAACTGTTACTAATTAAGATTTTTTAATAGGCCAAATGTAAGTGCTGTATTTCATCACTTATTTCCTAATTTATGCTGCTTTCCAGCAAGAAAATTGTTATGTTATTTGGTAAAGCAATGCATCCCTTTTTTTGCAACTGTTGATTATGGGGGTTTCTGCACTCTTTACCACCAGGGAGTTCTTTTAGGATATATTCCCTTGTGGACTTGAAAGATGCTGTCTAGTAAACAATCTACACTTATAAAATAATAAATAGATTTCGATTTTTATTAATTTGTTGTAATATTTGCACTTATCCAAAGAAAATATCTGATCAACATGAGTAATATTTGACTAATGTCATTCCAATCAAAATCAAAGGAATTTGATATTTCAGCTGTTCTGTGCCATGTTACTGAAGATAAATTTTGCAAAGAACTTTGGACTCCCATTATTTCTTAGCAGAGTCTTGGGGGAAAATTACTGGTATACAGGGACCATCCAAGCCTTGAATTTCATGTTTTAACTTATAATATTAAATTATTCAATAATGAGGTGTTTTCTTTCCACAAAGAAGGATCTGAACTCCAATTGCTCTTCATATACATTAACTTTTTACTGAAAAATTTGATTTATGAGTCATCACCCAGCAAGTAAATGGTTGACTGGGCACCTATTCAGCAAATCATGCCATCATTTACTAAATTACTTTGTTCTTGAAAAATACATTTCAGCTCCCCTAATACCTTGAAGTAATTGAGCTTTTGAAGTTTCTCATTGAGAATAACAATGGATAATAATTTCATTATAAAACAACCATGTTTTATAATGGGTGAATTTATCTATTAAGTTATAATGCTTCAAAATTTGTTTTAAAATTATGTAGAAAAACTCTATTCATTTAGTAATTATATCTTGATCTATTTCCAATTAACCATATAAATATTGGGACATGAAAGCAGACTTAGGCTTAAACTCTGTCCTAGTATCTCACAGAAAACAAATCATAATACAAATAAACAGTATTATAAATTGCTACAATATGTAAGAAAATATAACAAAATGCAATGTGAAGTGGAGGTATAGTATATAATGGAGGATTATAACAAGCGGGTTTAATTTAAATAGGGACTAGAAGACTCTAAAGAAGTTCAAGTTAATTAGAAGTTGTAGGTGTGAGTAGGTTTCAGATGGACATGAAGGTAAGCGGAGGAATTTCCAGGGAGAAGAAACGCAACATTTGAATTCCAAGTGGTACAGGCAACCCATCTTACTCCTCAGTATCCTCACTGAGGATGCAAGGGTCAGATGGCATTTATGGGAGCTCAGAGGATATGAAACAATTATAATGAATCTCCAGCTGTTGGGGTTAAATTTCTGGACAGTAAGTTCATTTGACAAAATGATTTCAGCAAAGAATGGCTCATTTACAGTAAACATTTTCCATTTGACTGTATTTTAAATTAAACTCTGAAGAAGGAGATGACAACAAAAGACTAAGTGATCTGCTTAGGCCACAAAACATACACTAACTCCATAGTGTATCCTGCATTACATAATCCACTAGCTTCAAGAAAAACTGAGAAACCAAATCACAATAAGAAAATAAAACTACAACTGTTTCTATTCCTCATATCTTACTGATAAGCCACAAAGATGTTTACCCCCCAATCATCCTAGAAAGGGCTCATGATTAATTTATGTGGTCATTCTATTCTTCACTTTGACTGAGAAAATGAAATGTAAACTGTGGGTTGTCAAGCTCATTCTTGTTATTCGTTGCCCCTGGACAAATCTGGTGATGACATAACTTCTTTAACATCACTTAATAAAGTGGAAGGTCACAATCCTAATTCTAATGTTGTCAATCTTCAACTTAAAGCATGAACTATAAGGATCAGTGCTAACATTTGTAGAAGAAAAGCATCACAAAATTAATGCATATAATACTTTCAGTGTTTGATTTTTTTTTTTTTTTGATACCAGGGATTGAATTCGGGACCTTGGACTTGTGAGGCAGGCGACAGAACCACTGAACTAAATCCCCTGCCACAGTGTTTGATTTTTAAAAGGCATTTTCCATCATCTTCTAAAAATGTCAACACATTTTATTGTATTTTGCCAATTGTAGGGCACAGTTTACCTTCTGAAGGAGGAATAACTCTGATGAGGTACAGATATTTGTGGCTAATGAATGGTTTGCTAAAGAGAGGTTTCAGAAAGATATATTTGTTCTCTAGTAGGATTTAGTTTTATCATTTCTCACCAGCTCACTTTAAACCATCTATTTTTGTTTAGACAAATATGTTGTCAGATATATTTATGGCTGGGAACCTAAGAAAATGTGAGACACACACACACACACACACACACACACACACAAGCACTAACCCAATATTTCCCAACTATTGCTACACAGTCCTAGGGAGTTCATGCAATAATCATAAAGGACCTACAAATACAAATGGACAAAATATCTATCTACACATAGACATATAGTGTTATTTTTCACATGTGTATAGGCCACTGTGGTAGTACATTGAAATTAAAAGTATTATTGAATAATACTTTCTGTTCATGATATTTTTTCAAACAATAGGTAGAATAAAAATGGTCAGATCATTTTTTAAAAATCAAATTAAGGGGCAAAGGGTGTAGCTCCGTGGCACAGCACCTGCCTGACAAGTGTGCAACCTTGAGTTTTGGAACCAAAGAAAAAATAAAATAAAATAAAATAAAATAAAAATCAAAGTAAATTCTGTTGCTTCAAAACTTTAAGAACTAGTACTTCATGTTGATTGAAGTAATATTCTCCCAACTTTTGATCACACATCACTATCAGGTTAAAAATAACTGACCGCATACACCAAAGTGTGTGTATATATATATACATTCATAAACACTATGTGGTATATTGTGTATGCATGTGCTTTATAAAGTCCCATAAAAGAAAAGTTGACAGCCGGCTAAAAAGTACATTTCAATGTTAAAAATCTCTTCCAGACCTCTGGAATCTGGTGGCCCTATCTTCAAAAATCACTGAGTAAAATGACAGAAAGCTCTTCAGAATCAAGTGGAATCAAGTTGGCACTTTTCTGGGAGAAATTGTACAGAGCAGTTAGACCTTTTGGAGAGTACTTCTAGGTACTGCTGACTTATTAAATTTTCTACTGACTCTGGCTGTTAGTATAACAATAAATCATACAGGCACACGGTCACATAGTCTCACCTGTTTCACACATCGACACTACTCTTTGGAAAGAATCATATGGTGTATAAGGCAAAATGTGTCTTGGTAGCCCATATAAACTGACGCATGTTTGAAGCAATCTCAACAGCCTACTTCATCCTTTGGTGGCTGAATACCTTACCTGGCCTGAGGCTTGCTATCAACAGTGTGTTCGACTTGGTCCCTGTCGGGGCACATTGAGGCTGAAGATGACATTTGTAATACGATTTCACAGAATGATTTTTCTTACAAGGACACTAGCTCTAGGTTGGTATAAATTTGATATGCATTTCCAAGTTTGGAAGCAGGGCAACTATTTCATATCCATCAAAAAATTTGGTGGTCATAGTGGCCATAAGAAGATACTTCTATTTGTGGAACTCAAGGAGCTACCACTAGATGAAGACTAAGCTGAAGAGCAAGGCAAGCAGGACAAAGGAGAGCATGAATCAGCCAGAAGTTGATTATTTTGATAGCAGGGTCATCAGGAGAACAAGGGGACTCTTCTGAAGAGTTTGATTCCAGCGATAGCCTAGAGAAGAAAGTATTTAGAAATACAAGTTTTAACATGAGAAAGTTCTATTTAGTTTGGTCATACTAAAGGTCAAAACAATGGAGAGTAAGAAGAGACACAGGGAGAACCCTAGATAGATTTTTTTAGCTGAGGTTTCTGCCAGTCTTGCAAAGAAGCTTGAGAGCACAAGGAAACAGAAAATATAAATTACAGACTTTTTTATCTTGGATTTGCAAACATGGGGACAGTACCCACAGATATTGTAGGACCTGTGTTCACTAGGGGAAGAGTAGGAAATATCTCATTTGAAGGTCACAGCCATTTCCATGAAACGAGGCTCAGATTCAAGGGTGATTTAGTTTGCTAGTAAAGGCCAAGTCTTCTTCATCAGAAAAATTAAGGTATCTGGAAGAGTAACTTTGTCCTGCTACTCACTTTGAGCACTCTTTGATTTCCAAGGTCAAAAAGAAAGATGAGACTAAGGAAAACAGACAGACTAAATTGTAAATGGCATGGTATTTCACAAGATTCTTCTTTCAATGGGAAGTGACAGCATTTCTGTGTAGACAGAAACACGGGGACCACTCAAGAAGAGCATCATGGTAAGATTTAGGACAATGAAATGACACCTACTGGAACAAAATTGGCAGTCAGAAGACAGCTTTTCAATAAATTCTCAACATTTTAAAATAAGTGGATGTGAACTTTTATAAATCTCTGATTTTTTACATCAAAGGTTAGTCTTAGTTATCAAATAGAAATTAATTTAATGCAGGGCCAAGATTTAGCTCAGTGGCACCGCGCCTGCCTTGCAAGCACAAGGTCCTGAGTTCGATCGCCTGTATCGAAAATAAAAAGACAGAAATTAATTTAATGAAAGGACTTAGATGATTAATAAACCATTAAAAGCTGAGTCTGGAGAATTAGTTCCAAGAATAATAACACAGAGGTAGCCTGCCAGTATGACTACTTCTATTGCCGTCAGGAGGCAGGGGAGTTAAGAGGTGGCAAGAACAACTGATGACTACAATACCTTAATAGAGTATCTCAGCCACAATCTAGGAATCAAGAACTTAACACCAAAATTATTGGCTCCAGAGCCACATCAAACCTTCCAGATATACCCCAGAAAAACTGATGCCCTGGTATTCTTTTTCTCTTCAATTGACTTGGTTTTGAATTTGAGTTACATACAATAATTTCTGAATGGGAGAAGTCAAGTAGTACTTTAGTGCTATAGCTATTACATGTAGGAAGAGGTAAATGTAAATTAGCCAATCTACTGCATCTGCCCAAGCCCTTGAAGTAAGGAATGGAAAACATTTGATATTTTGTCTAGTTTTATAAGAAAAATATGTAATAAAAGTATCATTATTCTGGTGTTGTTGTACCATAATAGTAAATAAATATGGAAAAGAATTAAACAAAATGACAAAGTGACAAAACCATTCTTTAAATTTCAAAACACATTTTAATTAAAAATATGAAGAAATTGTAACAAGATATAAATAAAGTACAAGGAATGTTGTTAGAAGCATCAAGTAAAGGGATAATTATATCATATACAGGAAAGTTTAAATAGTATAAAAACAGTGTACTTGTCCACCAGCTGGTGAATGAACAAAGAAAATGTGGTACATAAACACAGTGGAATGCTGTTTTGCTATAAAAAGAATGAAATCCTGTCATTTGTGACGACACGGATGGAAGTGAAGATCAGTATATTAAGTGAAATAAGTCAGGTACAGAATAAGTACCATAAAATCTCTCTCATTTGTGGAATATTGAGAAGTTCATTAAAAGAAACTGAGGATACAATGGTGGTTACTAGAAGTTGGGAAAAAAAGGCTGTAGAAAGGTTGAGCAATAGGTATTAAGTGACAGTTAGATAGGAACAAGAAATTCTGGTCTGTTATTTATTGTACAGTAGGGTGATTACAAGTAACAATAATGTACCATGTATTTTAGAAAGCTAGAGAACGGATTTTGAAAAGTTTCTCATATAGAAAAGATAAATTCTGGATGAGATAGACACCTTTAATGTGATTTAAACATCTCACCATATGTATGTGTATCCAAACATCACACAGTACTCCATTCACATGTAAAATATTTATTTTTTTAATGTATCAGTTAAAAATTAATTTAAAAAAGAAAAAAGATTCGGGCCAGGCTTTAGCTCAGTGGTTCTGCTGCCTGCCTCACAATTGCAAGGTCCCAAATTCGATCCCCGGTACCAAAAAAAGAAAGAGAAAAAAAATTTAAGCCAGTAAATGCTACAGTACAAGCCAGATACACCTTATGGAGGGGTTATGGGCACTGGTGTCATTTCCCACTGATTCTCATCATAGCACTGCAGGCATGACAGCTTCACTCATCAGACTGTGGGCTGAAAGGAGCCATGTAATGGAAAATGGCAAAAACTTGCCAAAATGTTATTGTATATTTTTGTATTCTATCCCTGGATTTGAATACTAGATTCTCAGGTATGCCCAGAATAGGTAAAGGAATGCTTGCCATTAGTAGTTCATGCTGGGATCCCATTCTGGATAAAGGCACTTATTCTTTCAGTAGCAGGATTATTAATTACTGACTCCTTCTGTGGAAATTGCTTTCCATGAATGAAAGTACCTGTTTAAAATTATACCCTCCTTAAAACTGTGATTGGCAGTCCACATACAATGACTGTGAGATCAGAGGGCACAATGAACTGGCCTCATTGCTCTTTTTTCCTAGTCCTGGATAAATCTGAAAGGCCATCTCAGTTCTAGGACTCTCCATAGGATTGACTATAGTCTCTGTGAAAACCACTTTGCATTTCAACTTTTCTCCCTGCTTCTCTCATAATCTTGCTCCCTTACTTCTTTACAAATATTCCCAAGGGCACTCCTCAGTGATCTCCAGCAATCTAGTTTTTGACTACAGTTCTATTGAAGACATTGGTCTAACAGCTAGGGTCCTTCAATTGAAGTCAAGGCCCCAAATAGGTAAAATAGAATTCCAGCACATCATTCTAGGAAGGGCATTCTATCCATTTAACATTTCCTTAATCTATCTGAATTGCTGGCAGAGTTGTCCTGCCAAGATATGATTGCACAGGAAACTGACAGTTTGTAGGGAAAGAAATATGAATGAACACCAAAAGATTGACTGCCAGTTTTAGAGTAACTAGCTGTTGAAACATGAGATCCTTCTATGCATTTTGTATGCCCCCTTTCTATCATTGTACACTCTACCAGAAGAAGAAGGAAGTTACCTACAGGAAAAAGAGAAAGAAACAAGACCCTGGGACACATGGGAATGGTAATGTTTCCACAGGGACTCTATTACAAGTATCACTAGAAGTCTGCATGTGTCTCTTAGTTACTTTTTCATTGCAGGGAAAAAGTTCTTAACACCCACAAATGAAAGGAGGAAAGGTTTATTTTACCTTAGCTTGTAGAGGCTTCAGTCCATAATTGGCTGGCTTCAAGGCAAGGTGGCATGGCAGAGGGGGATTGCAGAGGAGAAACAGTCCATGGAAGGGTAGGCAGTAAAGCAGCAAGCCTGCCTTTTTTCTATCTCTTTACATTCCATGTAGGATACAAGCCTTTTGATTGGTGCCACCAACAACCAGGGTGGGGATTTCATTATCCACACCCAGAACTATGCTAAACCAATTTAGCTATAACACACCCTAATAAAGTATCACACACTCATGATCCAGCCACCTCCCCAAAGCCACACCTATGAACATGTGAGGCTTTGGGGGAACATCTAGATACAATCCATAAAAATGTGGATAAAGGAACAACTTGATTCATCAGAGAAAATGACATAGGCTTAAATGGGAGGGAGAATTATTGAGAATAACAAAACAAATATCTACTACCCAGGTATCTCTTGGAAACTGAGAGAATGAAGAAGTTTGTGAGAACTCAGAGTTTAGTACTAGTATTTTTTCCCCTAAAATGTCACTTATGAAATTGTTGGAATGAACAAAAGCTACTAGGGAAAGGTCACTCCTATGGGTATTAATACTAAGGCCCACTGGCATTAACAAAAATATTTCATTCAACTCCATTTGGAGCACCAGGGTGACTGGACAGCAAGAACTTCAGGAGTGGGTCAACATCACTATGAGGGTTCAGAAACTTGTAGAGGATGGAAGTCTAGTCATCTAGCTAGCGGGGGTAGAGCAGAAAGAACTTGGTGTTTGGTCTTTACCATACCATTAGATGCTAGAGCTGTTCAGTGACACAATTTTCCCTCACCTCTCCAATACTACTGAGTGACGCACTCATAAGCTTTTGAGGGATTAATTCATTCAGATATTAAACCTGAAACATTGCTCACAGGCTCACTTTGCTCTAAAACTACTGTCAACATAGCAGTTTATACCACTTCCCAAATTCCAACTATTCAAATGGTGATTCAAAGGCTAATGCCAGAATTAAAATTATGGATGCACATTGTTGCTGGATGGCTACAGAAAAAAATAACAAATGAAACACTTTATTTTCTTTCTTTTCTTTGTACCAGGGGGATCCAACTCAGGACCTTGTGCTTGCAAGGCAGGCACGGTGCCACTGAGCTAAAGCCCCAACCCTAATTTTCTACTTTCATTAGTTCATGTCTCCAGTACATATTGATTACATTTATCATGGGAAGTTGGTACATGTACATAACACGTCTTAACTCTTTTTTATGTTCCTTTCCTCTCCTCACCCTCCTCCCCATCTCTTAGTGCCCTTCCATTTTCTGATGTCCTCCTCAATCTCCTTTATTAGAGTACTATAATTTTTGTTATAGAAGTCTTACAGTTCTTCTGTTAGTATAATTCCTTAGTGTTTAATTTTTCTTAAACTTATTGTAAATTATTTTCCCAATTTCTTTGCTGGTGGTTTCATTATTGGTGTACAAGAATGCTTCTGGATTTTGTGTATTGATTTTGTATCCTTCAGAATTTATTAGTTTAATGCATCTTTTGGTGGAATTATTTGTGTTTTCTATGTAAGGATTATGTTGTCTGGGGATAAGAATAGATTTACTTCTTTCTTATATATGTATATATCCCTTTGATTTCTTTCACTTGGCTGATTGCTTTGGCTAAAGTTTTGCGGACTGTATCAAACAGGAGTGGGGATAATGGACATCTTTAACTTGTTCTTGATTTTAGAGTAAAAGGTTTCAGTTTTTCCCCATTTAATATGATGTTGCCTATAAATTTGTCACAAATGGCTTTGGGCAAGTTGATATAAGGTCCCTCTATACCTATTTTCTTCAGGGTTTTTATCATGAATGGGTGTTGGATTTTGTCAAAGGCTTTTCCTGTGTCTATTGAGATGATCATGTACTTTTTGTCCTTGCTTCTACTTGTGTGATGTATTACATTTATTGATTTGCATATTTTGAACCATCTTTGTATTCTGGGGATGAAGCCTATTTGGTCATGATGCAAGATTTTTTTTTTTCATTCTTTGTTGCATTCTGTTTGCCAATATCTTATTGAGGATTTTTGCATCTATGTTCATTAAAGATATTGGTTTTCTTTTTAAATTGAGTTATTGTCTGGTTTTGGAATTAAGGCAACATTGGCTTTCAACAGTATGTTTTTCTTTGGGAGTATTCTCTATTTTTCTCAATTTTATTAAAGTGTTTGAGGAGTATGGGTGTTAGATCTTCTCTGAAGTTCTTGTAGAATTTGGTGATGTGTCCACTAGGTCCTGAGCTTTTCTTAGTAGGTAAGATTTTTTTTCCATTAAGTTTATTGGCATATTTTAGGTATAAAATACAGTTACATTCATCACTGGGATCTTGTACCTTTACATAATGTATCTTGGTTCTTATTTTTCCCCTTCTCCTGCCCTCCCTTCACCCCCTCCACCCTTCCCTATTTGCAAAGTCTTTGTTTTCATTTTTTTCTTTTCCCTTATTTCCATTTTCCTACCCCTTCCACTTTCACTACTCCTTTAGACCTTTTCTTCCTATAAACAATATCAATTATACATTGTTTTAATTACATATCAAAATTTAGAGGACATTACCACAGATTTTACAGAATTTAAAAGGATATAGAAAGCATGTTACAAAAATCTTTTTTGAAATACATTTGACAACTTCTAAGAAGTACCTTGGAAGACAAATTAATGAAACCGACTCTGGGGGAAATATAAAATTTGAATAGCACCTATTAAAGAAAGTATATTTCTAGCTTGAAAACCTACCTATATGACAACAACAGGCTCATATACATTTTAACTGATGAATTATATCAAATATTTAAAGCAGAAAAAAGAAGGAACACCTTCCCCCTCATTTTAGGAAATCAACATCGTGCTAATACTAAAACTGGATAAAGATAATAGAAGAAAAATGTATGAACATAGATGAAAATTTGTTTAACAAAATGAATTATTAGAAGGTAGATCTGGCAGTATGTAGAAAGTGGTTTTATTATAGGGATGGCAGTGTTGGTTCAGCATTGGAAGATCCACCTTGATAAGTCATCATTTTAACAGAAGAAAGGAAAAAGGCATATGATCCTGTCAGTAGTTGCAGAAAAAGTATTGGACTAAATTCTACAGCTGTTCATGGTAAAAGCTATCAGGAGACTAGAAGTAGAACAGTACCTTCACAACAGATAAGATATGTACTCCACACTTCCAGCAAACGTGCCTTATATGAATGGAAAAGATACAATGTTTTCTCCTTAAGGTGGGGGACAAGGGCAGATATGCCTACTCTTCATCTGTCCATTAAACTTTGAAACATAGGCCCAAGCAAAATAGTTTGGCAATAAGAAGAAACAATTAGCATAGGATTAGCAAGGTAGAAGTAAAATATTTTTATATATGGATGAAATTATCATCTACAGAGAAAATACCAAGAAATCTCTGGGAGCCCCTAGAACTTGTATCTGAATTTAGCAGGATTAGAAAACACAAGCTATACCCATTAAATTAGGAATGAAAAGGGTGAAATTACAATAGACCCAGCTGAAATCCAGAGGACCATCAATAGCTACTTCCAGAACCTATACGCCAATAAGGTGGAAAACACAGAAGAAATGGACAGATTCCTAGATAC
>NW_004624920.1:2108482-2145728 GCF_000247695.1 Heterocephalus glaber
CCATTAAATGTAGAAAACTAGAAATCAATAAAGAAAATGAACAATAAAATCTTAAAATGTGCAAAAGATTTGAACAGATACCTCACAAAGTAGGATATCTAAATTATCACTAAATATATTTAAAGATGCTCACTTTATTAGTTTCTTGAAACACGAATGTAAAATATAGCAGGGTGCCACAACACACTCACCAACACAGTTAAAATGAGAAAGACAGAAAACATTGAAAATTTGTGTGGAACAACTAGAACCTTCATACTCTGTTAATGGGATTATAAATTGATTCAAAGATTTTGGAAAGTTGTTTGACAATTTCTGTTAAAACTGATTGCATATACAGTACATTCTGTGAATTGGTAAATCCACTACCAGCTATACAATCAACAGAAATATATAAATTCACTGAAAGACAAGTGCTGGAATCCTTATACCAGTACCAGTACAATACCTATCAGCCATGGAACAAATAAAGAAATTAAAAATATTAACCCAGTGTTATTCAGGCAATGGGACTAAATAATCACCCACTATGTAGATCAATCTCACAATGTTGATCAAAACAAGCTATTTGAAAGGCAAAACCAGGCATAGCTAATATATGGTAGAGTAATAACTGATAATAAGCCTGATGGGTTTCAGTGCTGACAGTAACACTGATTTATGATCTAAGTGAGGGATGAGGGTCTTCTCAGCCTGGGAAAGTTTATGATGACTTTTATAGTTACCATAGCACAATAGTTGTAGTTTTATTTTATGCCTTCAAAGGGAATTAGTGTTGCTGCTCACATTAGCTATTCTCAGTCAACTCACTTTCACCCTGTAAATTACTTGTTTTGATTTAAAATTTCTTTGATTCTTAAGATATGTACAGATATTTTCCATCTAAGTCTAAGACCCTTGAATTTGATAAGTTCCTAAGATGTAAATGTGTTTATTATACACCGGTAAAGAACTTTGAACTTGATGAGGTTTAAATTTTCTCCTATATTTTTAGGGCTATATAACTCTTTTGTCATTATTAAACAAGTAGGTTTGAGTAGCTCCCATGGTTTGCCTAACTGTAGTGATGAATTATGATGTCATTCTACTGAGTGAGACCAAATATATATCATAAATAATTTTGTTTAAAGTATTATCTGCCAAAAAAATTGTGCAAAATATTTTTAAGTTGAATTATTTTGATTAAAAAAAACATATAGTGCTTCAGGCTCAAATTTAAATACAAACATGGATCTAGACCGAGGTTATACTATTGAAGAGCTATTTAGCTTGGGTATTTACTTAACTTTTAGCTGTTAAATTAGGATAATAACCACATGTGTGTGTGTGCATGTGCATGTGTGTGTTTTGATGGTTAAACTAAGATCATATTGGCACACTGTGAAATCTTAAAAACATTTAGTTATTATTGCTGATATTCTCATAATAGGAAATTTGGAAGATATAAAAAACAGATAATTTTTTAAAAACATCATTAGTTCCATGACCATAGAAGATCAACACAGCTTCAGCTTTGTGATCCTTTGTCAAGAATGCCGTGACCATTTTCATGACTCGTTCATGATAATGGATGTGCTTTTCTTCCTTGTGCTCTTACCTGTACCTTCAGATTGATGCTTTTTCATTTCGCAGATATAGCCTCTAATGTGATATTGAGGGATGACTCCACAGTGGCAAGCCCCATCAGGAAACTCAGGGTCATCTTTGGTATCTCAACAAAGAACAAGTTTAAAGCTAGCCAAATGATTTGTATTCTTAGAATCCCTTCCATCTTATTATATCTTCTCACCCATCCATAAATTTCCAGTAGAAAAGCCAACTTATGTCTTGGTCAAATAATTTCCCTGGCATTTGCAGACTAAACATGCCTGTGATGAATGGAATTCTTCACCATGATGCCAGACACCTAGCTATAAGCATTTCATGGCTGTTTGTTTTGGCTTCATGTATGCATTGCTTGGATTAGCCCCATTTTAAACCTCTTGTTGAAGCGTTAAAAAAGGATACATTTTAATGGATAAAAAGGCAAGCCTTCTTAGACCTTTATCCTATATTTTCAACAAGATATCCAATACCTTAGCTTACTTTTTCAGAGACTGAGACTCTTAGAAATTAAACATAATGACAAATGATTACTTTAATTTGTACTTTACAAGGACATTTTTTCACCCTTTATTCAATTATCCTTTTGTTATATACACTCTTGGTAACCTGCATACCTGCTTTTTAGCATTTCATTAATTTAAATAGTTACTGGTATAAAATTTTAGATTTTCTCTGTCACTAAACTGAAATGCTAAGAGAAAGTAACTACGTCTGTCTGTTCATTTTATCTCCAGAGCACACAATAGCACCCGGCACATAGAACAGAGCCAATAAATATTGTCCCTTTTGGTATTTCTAGTCCATTGTGATACAGATACAAAGGTGAATAAGAAATAATGCCAATCCTCAAGGTACCCACAGTATGGTAGAAAAAATGACCAGTGTTCTGATAGACACATTGCAAGGGTTATAAGAGCAAAGAGGAGGGTCACCTAAAACTGGAAGGTAGAAACAGAAAGAGGTGCTGGGCATAGGTTTAGGAACTGATAAAATCAGAGATAAGTGTCTGTTACAAATTGAACTATGTCATCTTAGTCCTGCACAACTTTTGGTTTCTTGTTGGGTAGATAAATGTAGCTGACCTAGAAATCTGGTACCATGAGAGTTAGCCATTGTCCCGCCCTAAAATAAAACTTGTTATTAAGTTATAAAACAAAGCAAGGTTCAACTAAATTTAACCACAATATATTCAATAAAATGTCAATTATCCAAGCAAACACAGAATATCCATGCAAATTTTGGGTCAAATCAGTGACATTCTGAAAACTTCACTTCAGACAGATAATCTTCCTGAAGCAGAATTCTAAGCCTTTTTGTAGGCACCAATGTACCATTCAGTAAAAAACAACCTAAAGCCATGACTGGAGAGAATGCCACTCTTAGCTGGATATTCACAGACCATTCATGCCAGAGCAAAGAGTGGTTCTAAATTATTTTGCAAATCCCCTTTTAATTAATAACTTTAATTTCATCACCAAGAGCTCATGTGTAATAGTCATCATGGTGATGAGTCACTAGCTTTTCCTGGTACTCAGTATGCTATAGATGTGTTGCTTATGGATCGAGATAAAACTGAAAGTGTACTTGTAGTAGCTTCCTCAAGGATAGTGCTGCTGGCCACCCCTGGACTACTGTTTTGCTTACTTTTGCTTTGTTTTTTCAGCACTGCAAATTGAACCCAACAGGTTCTTGCTAAGTTGGTAAATTGCCCAGGCTGGGCTCAAACTTCCTTTTCTCCTGTCTCAGTCTCCCGGAATGCTGGGATCACAGGCATGTGGCACCAGGCCCAGCTCTTTGACTACTTTTAGAGTATTATGGTATGTTAGCTCAACATTCCTGCACTTAAAGCAGAAATTAACTGACACATAAAAAATATCTCTTTGATGAACTGGTTTAAAAGTGAATTAGTGATACTGTAATGACCTTTCCAAAGGCAGTGTGCTAAATTAAAAAGAGTAGGATCTCCCTGGCATGGGTGAAGACAGTACCCTCTAGGAAGAAGGGACACTTGGAGTGCCTAGAGTCATCCAGGCACGTTCCCATTTTGGAGGCTTTATACCTGATTATCCTGCCAGGAACGCTCTTCATTCTCATGGGGCCTCCATTTACTCCTTACTTCACTCAGGGCTGTGCACCAAAGAAAAGGCTCCCACAAAGAAGCTTTTTCTAATGAAGCTGTGTAAAATTCCTCCTGTTATCACTCCTCATCCATTTGTAGCTTTCTTTATTGAGTTTTTCCTATCTAAAATTATGAAATAAATTGAAAAGAAATCTCTCCCCCCCCTCCTCGCTCTTGCTCTGTCACTTGGCTTTCCATCACTATAATGAAATCCCTGAGATAATTAACTTACAAACAGAAAATGTTTATTTTGGTCCATAGTTTTGGAGATTCCAGTTCATGATTAAATGATGCTATAGTTTATGGGCCTGTGACGAGGCAGCACACTGTAGTGGGAGAGTGTGACAGGGCAAAGCTGCTCATCTCATGGCCAGGAAGCAAAGGAGAAGAAGAGGAAGAAACCAGGATCCCACAACCTCCTCTGAAGGCACTCCGATGACCTAACCACTTCCCACTAGGCCTCACCCCTTAAAATTCTACCTCCTCCCAATAATTCTACCTTGGTGACCAAACCTTTAACACATGGAACTTTGGGACACATTCAAGATCCAAACTCGAATACGCTCTAGACTAAAGCCCATGATAGAAGAGACTTGGTCTTGATCCTTTCTATCCTGAGGGCCAAAGACCTGGAACACAATAGGTACTCAATAAGGAAAAGTCCAGGTATAGTTCTTTACTCTCATTATGTTCATAGAGATGTATCTAGAATAGTGACCACCTGATAGCAAAGATTAATTTCAAATAATATATTTAACACTTTAAAAATATACAGAACATTGCTGAACTCAGTATGTTACTAATGTCTATTTCAGTTCCTTTTTACTACGCCTTCAAATCTAGGCGAAAGATCTTTTCTGAGAGTGTTAGGGAAGGCCAGGAAGTCACTTATGTTTTTATGATCATAAGGATACTTTCTATCTAACCATAGGGTTCCTTGTCATTGTTAGACATTAACCAAAGAACCCATCACATTCCAGGAAGAGTCATACTTAGCAAAGATCAATGTTCTGCAGCCTATTCCCTAGCTCCTCACACAGAAAGTTCTTAGAAAGGCATCTGTCTCCCACTGCATAGAAATGGGAAGCGGCAAGCAGAACAGACCAGCTCTGAATCTGTGGTCACTACTTGTCACATTCTTTAACTTGATAATAATTCAAGAGCTGTCTTCATAACGAAAAGCTTGAGAGGCCCCCAGCGGGCCTATCTTACAAACTCATTAAGCTTTTGTTGGACCACTGACAGAAAAATGTATAAATAAATACAGATAGCCCAGCTTACTCAATTTATAGAGCCAGAGCAGGACCCAGAGAGGGCAAATGCCTGCCCAAAGTTACCTACGCAGAGAACAACTAAAATGGCCACAGACCAAGTATCATCTACTTATCAAACTGAAATGGTTTCCTCCATTTTGCAAACAACTTGGAGAAGAATTTTAACATATCCAATTCAATTTCAAAACTATAATTTATGTTTTTCCTAAAGACATTTGCCATTGTGAAGATTAATTTTATGTATCAAATTTGCAAAACTATGGCCCCCAAGTTTTTGGCCTAATACCTATTTAGATGCTTCTGAGAATTATTTATAAAGACTCGATTAAGGTTTTTTTTTGTTTTTTTTTTTGGTACCGGGGATCAAACTCTGGTCCTTGCGCTTGCACAGCAGGCGCCGAAACCACTGAGCTAAATCCCTGGCCCCAACTTAATTAACATTTACATCACTAAATTAAGTAAAGCAGTGAATGAGACTCATCTAATCAGTTGAAGCCCTTAAGAGAAAAGACTAAGGTCTCTTCTGGAGGAGGGGACTCTATCTGCAGATGGGGTTCAGATTTAAGATCACAAATCAACTCTTGCTGAAACTTGCAAGGCTGCTTGCTCTGCATTTGAGGACTTGCCACTTTTCACCTTCATGGGAGCAAATTTCTTAAAAATAAGTCTCTTTCTCTCTCCCTCTCTCCCTCCCTCCCTCCCTGACACATGTGTCTTAATGGTTCTGTTTCTCTGGAAAACTCTAACTAATACAGTATAGCCTCTGATATGTTAACAGAACAGAATTAAAAAGTTGTTTGTCCTCTACTCATGGCCTCCTTTAATTCCTTTCCTGATATCCTTATATTATTGTTATTATTTCACCTCTACTCAGAGAATGAAACGGCCCTAAGGGCACTGAGGGGCACCATCCCCTCTGAGCTCCCATCACAAACCCCCTTAAGAGTGATGGGACAGAGTGAGGTGGGCAACAATGGGGACATAGGAGTTACCTTCATGGATTCTCATGTGGAAAAGGGACCATGAAGCTGCCTCATCTTAGGGTGGATTTCTCTGAATTTTACACACTCAGTTGGACATGCTCCTAAAGAGTGAAAAAACCTGTCCAGTTGCCTGGGTTGGCAGCCTTAGCTCTCAGATCTTTTGTAGTTACTGGAGGTCCTGTAATTCTCATCTCTGTGCAGAATCTGTTTGCCCATCTTTTAAGTGAACTCTAGGCACTGTTTTTCTTTTTTCTTTTTTTTCTTTTTTTTTTTTGGTACCGGGGATCGAACTCAGGACCTTGAGCTTGTGAGGCTGGTGGCGGAAAGTGTCTGTAAATTTCTCTAAGAACCAATAAGTTCCAAATTATACCTAATATTTCTCACTAAAATCCATCTCTCTTATTTTATTTGGTAATTCACACAGGTAAATTTAAGGGGCCTATGTTTAATTAACACAAATAAATTTATATTGAAAGATTTCACAAGCAATAATCCATACACATGAATAATATTTTCACAGCACCAAACCAGAGGTAAATTATTATAAGCAATGCAAAAGACAGGGGTTTTGGAGTGTAATTTCTTCCCTTCAATTCCTCTCTATTATGATATATCAACATCTTAACTCAAGCAGAAGTTACTGGAAACCAGCCCATTGGTATGAACTAAGAGTTTCTTTTTTTGATTCATTGTTTAAGTAGACATAGAGTCTGTGAGTTCTGCCAACTCCCTGTAAAACTAACTTTCCCTAACCCTCAGACTTGCAGACTGCTGTCTATCTCAAAGACTATTTATAGTAAATTTTTGAAGCAAATCCATTATCTGCCTCCAGCCAAAGGTCTTCCATCAGCACCCCTCTCCCAGGAGGCTACCTCCAAAAGTGCCCTCTTAGCCCAATCAGGCTAGCTCAGACTAGGGATGAACTAGGAGCCAGAAAAATTATTTCCTTCAGAGAAGTAGCTTTCCCTCACTACTCCAAGGATGTCAGAATGACTGATAGCTGCTAAATCCTGATCAGCAAGTCAATTTATCTCAAGCCGTGAAGCAGCTAGCTGCCTGAATTACCGGGTTCACCTCCCAAGAGCAATCTTTTTCCTTGATCAAACTTAGGCTGTGATCGACACAGCTGCCACAGCTCACAAAGAACCATCGTGATAGCTGGAACTTCAAAAGCAACAGAGAGAAAAAATTCCATGTGTATTCACCCTGAAGAAACAATGAGAATAAACCTAGCATTTACTGTTTGTCCTGGTCTATGGTTCCTGTTCCTAATGTGCTCTGCTAACCTTGAATCTGTGCTCATCTACATTTTGAGCTCACATTTAGACATATCTGCTTTTTCCTTAGGTGCCATCTTCTAACACTAATGACACATGACTTTAGCTCAAGTTTATTTTGCTCCTTTTAAAGTTTTTAAAAATCTGCATGATTGGAGGAAAGATAGCCTCTTTAATAAATGGGGTTGGAAAAACTGGATTTCAACTGCCAAAGATTAAAACTAGACCCCTATCTTTCCCCATGCACTAAACTAAAATCCAAACGGATTAAAGATCTAAATATTAAAGTAGAAACACTAAACTTGCTGGAAGATAAGTTAGGTAGAACTCTCTATGACACTGGCATTGGAATGGACTTTATGAACAAATCCTCAGTAGCATGGGAACTAGTACAGAGAATCAACAACTGGGATCTCATCTTATTAAAAAGCTTCTGCACTGCAAGAGAAACTACCAACAGAGCTAAGAGACAGCCTACAATGTGGGAAAAAAAATACCATTAAAAATACACATTTACCAGCTGTTTCTCAGACAAAGGTCTACTATCTAGAATATATAAAGAACTGAAAAAAATCAGACTCACCAAATACAAAGACTCAATTCAAAAATGGGCATCTGAAATGAACAGACATTTCTCAGACAAACAAGCAAAAGCAGCAAATAAACATGAAAAAATGTTTAACATCACTGGTCATTCAAGAGATGCAAATTCCACCTCACTCCAGAAAGAATGGCTGCTATGAAGAAATCAACCAATAACAAATGCTGGCTGGGTTGTGGGGGAAAAGGAACCCTCCTCCATTGTTGGTGGGATTGCAACCACTGTGGAAATCAATATGGAGATACCTCAAGCAACTAGGATTGGAAGTCCCATTTAACCCAGCTATTCCTCTGTTGGGTATCTCCTCAAAATAATTAAAAGAATCATACCTCAGTGATACATGCTCATCCATGTTTACAGCGGCACAGTTTATAATAGCTAAACTTGGAAACAGCCCAAATGCCCATCAACTGGAGACTGGATAAAGATGTGTGTGTGTGTGTGTGTGTGTGTGTGTGTGTGTGTTTATAAAATGCAATACTACTCAGCAATAAAGAACGAGAAACTAGAGACATTTATAGCTAAATGGATACACAGTGAGGCCATACTCTTAATCAAAATAAATAGGACACACATGTGTAAATACCAAGTAGTTTCTCTGGTGTGAAAAACAAAGTGTAAATAAGGATTAAAATGTGTAATTGATAATGCGAAATAGGAAGAAAAAGTCTAAAGGAGTAGGGGAAGTAAGAGGGGTAGGGGAAAGGAAAGAAGGGAAAAGAAAAAATAAGTGGAAACAAAATCTTTGTAAATAGGGAAGGGTGGAGGGGTTGAAAGGAGGGCAGGGGAATGGGGAAAAAAATAAGAACCAAGATACATCATGTAAAGGTACAAGATCCCAATGATGAATGTAACTGTATTGTATACCTAAAATGTACCAATAAACTTAATGAAAAAAAATCTGCCTGAATTTTTTTTTTGAACAAGCCATTACTTTTTAAATAATTGTTTATTAGGTGAGTTACATATATTGTTCAGCAGGAGAAACCTGATGGGCTAGGGGTTTTGGGAGTTATGATGTAAAGAAATCAGACAACTTATGTTCTAATTGTCACTCAGACAATATTAAGGTCATTTGTTACACAGGGTTTAAAATTGAGTTTTTATTACTCTGGTTCATAAAACAAGCTTACTTTTAATGAAAAATTGTCAATGTATTGTCATCAAATAACTGCCTAATCCCTTGTATCATTCAGGGCTTAACAGAGAAGCAGAACCATTAAGATTCATATACTAAGAGATTTATTGCAAGGAGATGATTGTGCGGTGGAGGGGGAGGGCAGACAAGCCCGAGAGCTACAAGCAGCATTCAGCAAGTGCAAGGTGGAAATCTCAGGCACAGAAGAGCCACTGACTTTCTTCTTTGTTCAGGGTGCCTCTATTCTGCTCCTAAAGCCATTCAACTGAGTGGATCAGGCTCTAGAATAATCTCACTGTGTCAAAGCCAGAGAGGATTAGCACACTTAATTCCATCTGCAACTTTAATTCTCCCTTACCGTATAACATATTCCCATACTATGAGCATCTTTGCGTCCTACTACCCTGCCTGCCACACTCCTCTGTGTTTTTGAGAGAGAGCGAACCTCCTCTTGGAAGGAAAAAATATTACCTCTGACCCTAGCATCTTTTCTCAAATGGGCCACAGTAAGGGCTGTAATATGAGACACCAGAGAAAATCTCTGTGGCTAATAGCACTTAGATATAAGGAAATTTTTCAGAATTTTCTCAATGGACAGTCATTGTATACAAGTTTTTACATCTAATCTTCTGAGGAAGTATTTTAAACTGTAATTTAATTTTGGAGAGTATAATATTTAAGAAAAATGTATAGAATGTTGGTAAAGGATTAATAAATGTGTTCAGAGATGAGGAGGTACTATTTGTTTAGTCGGGCAGTATGGATTGTAGATCTTTCTGTTGAAGCCTCAAGATAATTTTTCAAGAATGAGTAAATATTAAATTATATAGTGTACATGAAAACACTTTTTAAAGGTTGAAATACTATCTCTACTCCATTAAAAAGTAGAATTTTAGAGCTTAAAAGTAGTGATGATCTACTTTATTTAAATAGTTGATGGGCTTATTTTCTCTTCTTCAATGATTTTTAATGAGTTTTCTGATAATTCAAAGGAAAGTTTTCTTCAGAGGTTCAAATTATTTCTAATACTTCAAGTCCTAAGATATCAATCTTATTTTAAAAGCAAAGCAACATATATATAATTCATTTTTATGTCTCTAACGTAATGAAAATGAATAAGCATAGTACATTCTTTCAAAATATTCAAGTCCTTTAATGAGATTGGAAGGGTGTGTGCCCAGTGGCTCCACTCCACCTCCAGTGTGACCCCACAACTCCTTTTCTAGTGTACCACATTTCTTGTCTCTTCCTCTGCCTTGTCCAGAATATTGTCATTTTAGTGCAAGGCACAGAACAGATTCACAGTACATATTGTGGAATAAAAAAAGAATGGAAGAAGGAACTGTGTTGGACCATCCCTCACCCCAGTCCTGGGCTCCATGGTTGGCTAAGTTGGCAAATTTCCACCACCTCTGCGGCCTCTGAGGAATGTGTAGAGACCCCGGAATAAAAAAGAATGTTCTATATCTAAGATGGTGCTTTTGTCACCGGGCACACACCTTTCCAAACCCTGAGAAATACACCCTTGAAAAGGCTGAAAAAAACCACAATCCCTTTTTTTCTCTAACCAGTGTTCTGTTTCAAGTATAGAAATACACACCCGAGAAGCCATGCAGTATTCAGATGTTGGCCAATGCTACAAAACTGATGTAGCACAGCCTGGACATACCAGTTTCACTACAAAGGATGCCACATTGACCTAATATTCACCATTAGACTCATTGCTAGCCTGTTGCTATACTTTACCCTAATAAAATACCCACCAGCCAGTGCTATATTGGTCAAGCTGGCCTCAAGGAATATGGTGATTCTTGAAGCCCAGTACAGTGGTGCAAACAGGACTCTGGGAGGCTGAGACAGGAAGATGGCAAGTTCAATCCCAGGCTGAGAATTTAGAGATTTAATGAGACCCTGTCTCTGTAAAATTTAAAAACAAATAGCTGGGGATGTATTCAGAACAAAGGCCCTAGGTTCAATCCCCAGTACAACAGTACAAAAACAAACAGACAAATAAAAACCTCTCTTCTATACCAGCCTGTCCTCATCTCTGAGAGGGGGCTACCCCTTCTGGAAAAGTCATTAATAATCCTCTATATTGCCTAAATCTTCCCTTTTTCCCTTATCACTTAAAAGAATCCTCAGCCTTTTTGGGGTGCTAAGAAGCTGATTTGTTTCAAGTGTGCTGCCTGCTTTTCCTCATATTTGGCCAATAATAAGTTTTCCTTGTAGCTTGAACAGTGCTTGTTTCCATTATTTGGTTAGTGATTCCGAGAGGGAAAAAGGACACTGTTTGGGGTCAAATTTAGTAACTGTTGCAGAGGCCTGGGTTCTGTGTACACCTGAGGCTTACTGGTGATAGTCAGTATACCTGTGACTCATGAGATATCCTGAGAACATGGAGCATGGCATGGGAAGCAAGACACCATGGAACTTACAACGGTCTGGGCAGCAGGTAGAACAGGAGTTGAAATTTTTGAGTCCCATGAGAAATCAACTTGTATACAGCTTTTAATAAGCTTACAATGAGAGAGCAGAAAATCAGTATTTGCATCTACCAGATGTATACTATAACACCTAAATTCTCACAATAAATACTTTGGACATCAAATCTGTAAAGGTTTTTTTTTTTCTTACACCAATAAATTCTCCAACTATTCAGACACAACTTGGGTGTTTAACAGTCTGATTTGCTTCTGTCACTAACTACCCAGAGTCAACTGACCCCACAGGCAAAAGGTTCAGTTCCATAAGGCTTCCTCCTCCTTGGGTGCCAGTCACATGTCTTAGGTGACCAACTGGAAAACATTTTATATATGATTATCAATTTATTATAAAGAGTAAAATCCAGGAACAGCCAAGTGGAAGAGATGCACAGCACAAGTGACAAGAGAAGGAACACAGAGCTTTTGTGTCCTCCGGGAATGCCATTCTCCCAGATATTGATGTGTTCCAGTTGTTCACACTCCATCATTTAGGAGTTTTTATGGTAATTTCATTACATATGCAGGACTGATTAAATCACTGGGTATTGAGCTTAACAATCTCCAGCCCCTCCATCCTTCCCAGAAGAAGTGGAATAGAAAGTTGTAACCTTCTAATCCCAATCTTTTCAGGCACCAGCTCACATCCTGAAGTTATCTAGGGGCCCTAGGCAACAGTCTTCTCATTGTCATACACATGACACCCTTATGAATCCAGAAATCCCAAAGGTTTAAAAAGAGAGTGGCACAAAAGGGAGGAAAAACCAAATATGCATTTTAATTATATCACAGAATCTTAGCATCTTCTTTCAATGAGTTGTTGGAATGCATTGCCATTGTGTAGTACAGAATTGGAGAGCTGAATACAGAGGACCTAAAATCTATTGTCTTCATGAACACAAGGCAGGCCCTTGGTAGTTTTTCCTCATCAATCACCTTTAGTCAGCCTAGTGCTGTGTCTAACTTGACTCATGCAAAAGACATTCTTCCTTCCCTTTTCATTCTTCCCTCTGGGGTAGAAGAGAGGAAATGTAGGAGGGTGAATAGATTTGTTTTCATGATTAATGCAAGAAAAAAATCAATCTCTCCCTCACCTAATTTTACAGCTGACTTTTTTCATCAGAAGCTTGTATTCTCATTGTAAACACAGGTGATTGTTTACAGGTCTTGTTCCTGATTTTGGCACTCAGGTGACAGGGGAATCCAGGTAACAAATCCCAGCAAAGCTCTTTTAAGAAGATTATGAAAGTCTAGGTAGTTGCTATTTAACCGATACAAATTAGAAAATTTAATCTTCCTGTTTTCTTCAGTTTGTTATTCATTGCCTGCTTTTGAAAGGGCCTTTGAATTATTCATGTTTTCAAAAATATTTATTGGGTGCTTACTATAAGTCAGACTCTGTGGAGTGACCCTTTCTTGATTACTATAGGTTTGAATGGTGGATATTTTAATTACATAATAATCCAAACACATATAAAGTTACATTTTTTGTAAATGCAACAAAGATGAACACATAGCTGTGTCCATTAGTTATAGCTGATGATAAAGGACAACAACAACAAAATCTCAGCATCATTGAACAATACCTGTTTCTGTAGTTCTGTGGATCAGCTGGGGCTGAGTGTGGGCTTTGATGGGGTGGCTCTGCTCATGTGCCTTTTACCCTCCTCTTGGAAGCAGCAGACAACCTGGAAGTACTCTTATGGCAAAAGCAGAGGCACAAGAAGTCAAATCTAATTGTATAAACACTTTTCAAAATTTTGTATTTTCTATGGTTTTATGGCATTGGTCAAAAAGTATCAAGTATCAAGTTCAGTGTCATGGATGGGGAGCTATATGCCTCCCTAGTGGTTTATGGAAAATGCACATTGGAAAATTTAAGTTGAAATTAGCTAACTTGACTAAAAGGTCTATAGTGAGAAAGAACATGGTGACATTTGAGACAAGGAGAGAAGGTTCATGGGCTGGAGCTCAGAGAATGAGGTGCAACATGGAGCAAGGTGAGTCTAACACAATAAAGAAGGATCAAACCACCACACATTGTAGAGCGGGCCAGTAATCCCAGCACTCTGGGAGGCTGAGTCAAGTGGATCTCAACTCTGAGCCCAGCCTGGGTAATTTAGTAACTTAGCAACTTAGCAAGATCCTGTCTCAAAATAAAATAAAAAAGGACTGCGTATGCCGCTTAGTTGAAAACTTTGGATTCAATCCCCAGTATAAGAAAAAAAAAGGTAGGAGTCAAACCATGGAGTAACTGACAAACAACCTGAAGACTTTGAGTCTAAAGATTCAATATTTGAAAGGAATCCTGCACAACATGTAATTCTCTCTTTTATTTCTTATAAATTTGCAACAAAGGTGACAACTTGTAATTATTATGTGATTATTATATCATTTATTACCTTGGAATGTAAAAATTGAATAATATAGAGTTTTCAGGATATACTTTTCAAAAGTGTTGACAAGCTAGAATTTCCTTTAGTTTTTTTTCCACTTTGGATTGTTTAATTTTATACTCTTTCATAAAGTTTAACTCTATTAAACTTAAAATAATATACATGATTAAATTTACCAGAAAATTGATGTTACAAAATGATCCCTTTAAAATAGCATGGCAGTTGTATTTGAAATTGCATTCCACACTAATGTGATAGTTAATCAATTGCATCAACTTCAGTAATAAACACCCAACTAGCTAAATTGGCTCAACATAGTTCTGGATCTGAAAGACCCACCTTAGGGAGGATTGTTGCCAGAATGGAATTGAAGAAGGGAGGATTGCTTATATTTCTTCAGAGGAGCTCCAGTCTTTGCCTTTATCTTGGGTGTCATCTCCTGGATTCCAGTGCAGATCCTTCAGCCTCCAGCATCGATTCTTCTGCTTTCCATCATAGACCATTTAGCCTCCTGGTAGGAATTTCCATGGGACACTACAGTGAGCTCCAGGCCTTCAACTGGATCCTTCGGATCTCCAGCACACAGACAGACCTTTTGAACTTTTCCACATTTGACTCTGTTGGTGCCAATTGTAAGCCAATCCTGTAAATTCGTATATATTCGTATATCTTGCATTAAATCTGTTTCTCTAGCAAACAGTGACTGATACAATTAAGATGGGATATTTGTGCATTTTGTTTGAAAAGTAAAGGTTTCACTTGTTAGTATATCTGCTAAATTTGGATACTGTAACTTTGATTGCTCATGTTTACCTAGTAGGCCAGAATCAAAATAAATTTCTTCTCCTTTATTTTTCCTTGTGGAATATTTTAATTTCTACTAAAATGTGTATAATTTGAATTTCTTAACAAAGAATATTTTCATAATATAAAATATATCTGGTATAATATTTAATTTATGATAAACCCAGGATAATTTTAAGAGCAAAATGGAGAATGTTAAGAATAATGAATAAACAAGGACTGTTCAAGGAAACCTAGACATCAGACCACCCAAAGTATATATCCAGATAGAATTAAGCTTAATAAAACAAAATGCTCTTCTTTTTTTTTATAGTTAGGGAAGAGACAATCAGTACAGATTTTTGTGCTTGATAATTAGAGATGTACCTTGAGAATTACAACAGTTGAGAACAGATAGGTTGTTAATGACTAGAAGAATAAAAAATGTCCTCTGTGGATTATAAGTGTTTAAGAAAGGAGGGGGGCATGGTAGGAGGTGCAGAAGGGTGCGGGTCTGATGTCTGATAGACCTGGGTGCACAGCTCAGAGTGTACACCATGAATGTGCTGCTTTCCATCCTAAGTATGCCTCAGCTCCCTCTTCAGCAACTCACAGTCTTGATGGAATAATAGCTAATGTATAGTAAATACTTGACAAAGTTACTATGTGAAATAAACAAAACAATATATAATAGATTTTGAAAACAATTTTCAGTCTCTTATTGAGGAGAAACTGGTGATAACACTTAAGTAACCAAGAGAAGATGGTCTCCTGTCATGGGCCCATGACCACTTGTTTAAGGACATCTGCTTCTTGCTTCAGAGCTGTGGTTCTGTCCAGGAAGAGCCCATTCTTTGCACTGCCTGTCGTCCTAGTAGACAGTGTTCCCTGAGTCTTCATGAACTGCAGTCCCTAGAGAAGTCCTCTTCTCTCTGCCTTACCAAATAGAATGCTGGTTCTCCTTGCCAGCTTCGCACAGACAATGTTACCCTTCTCAGCTGAGATAAGAATTTGACACAGGACTTTCCAAACCTAATTTGAAGGAAACAGATTTTAAGTTTAGAGCAGCAGCTAAAAGTGAATTTTCTTGAGTAGCTCCTTATTTCCTGATAACACCTTAAGTATGTTTTAGTGACAGAGATCAGAGATAATTCTGTTTATACATTTCCTACTTCTGTCTTTAGGGCTAGACTACACTTATACCCAGTACTATTTACCCAGTCTAAAGTTGTTAGGAGATATCAGATAACTACCAGGATTTCTACTGGAATGGTCCAACAGCTTATGTAGCAATATTCCAAATCTGTCCAACAGAAGACTGTTTCCCACCACTTTTGAGTGAGGTAGGACTGGAAAATTCTGTACACTACAGCTCCTTCTACGAGATTCTCAGAACATTCACCTATTAAAGACTGTTAAATCCAAAGGTAAGACTATGCCAGTTTAACTTTTACTCACCTCATCACAGATGTATTGGACTACAGGATTCTTTATTCATTAAAAAATATTAACAACCATGGCTCTAGCATGCCAGGAAACACCTTTTAAAAAATACTCATCCACAGAATAAAATTCTATTCTTTTTTTTTGGTACTAGGAATCGAACTCGGGACCTTGTGCTTGTGAGGCAGGCACCGGAACCACTGAGCTAAATACCCAGCCAACATTCTATTCTTATTCTACACAGATATTCTTTTTAAAATCGTTCTACTTCTAAAGACACCATGCAGAGGTGGTCTGCTTTATTCCTCTTGGGATGCACATATGACCAGTAGATTTAGCTGCTAAGTGGTTTACATGACTAGATGATAAATTGGAAGCACATTCAAATTATCCTGAGTCTGTATAGCATTAGACCTTTGGTAAAAGATGTCAAGCTGTGGGTGAACAATTAAATAGTTTAATAAAATTTGAAAACAGAATGGATAGCACAAGGCTATATCTTAATTCATCTACTATATTATTATTTATATATGACTGATAAGTATGAATTAAATCTGGAGTTTCAAATATGCGTCAACCCTCTTACCACTATGTGAATCTGTAGACTGGAATTCCGAGGTGTTTAATTTAGAAGGACAGCCATGGATTGTGAAGTAATCTCAGCTATACCTGTGCAGAAACTTAATTTTATCAATTTTTCTAGAAGTCCCTGAGGGGGGTTCCTAGGTCTTAGAGTCATAGGTATAAATTTAAGTGTATTCATATTCATGGCTAATGCTTTTAAATATAGGAAGTTTGTTTTATTGTTAAAAGGTAAGTGTTATAGAGTGAAATACATAGGTCTCTGGCATAATGCTTGATGAATTTTGATAAATATATTCATAACTAAACCTATATTCAGGTTTCCCATTCTCTTTCTCTACCTCTTATTTTCTACCTCTATTCCTATCCTACTCCCCCCGTTTAGCTATTTATCAACTTTATTATAAAAGAATAACTTAAAATAATTTAGCCTCCAAGGATGGGGTATTGAAAATCTGGTAACTCTTTGAAATATTTGACCACAATTATTGTAAAATCCAAGAAAATAATCCCTATCTACCTTTTAATTATACAAACACTCAAACTTCCCATATACTGCATGGACTTTTTTCTTGGCTGGAGCTGAATAAATGTTGAAAATACCTTCTTATGGTATTTTATTTTCTATTCCCCATGCAGGTAAACATCTGTGTCACTCTTCAACACTTCTTGCTATTACAATTTAGGACTTGAGAAACACCCAATTTTAACAAAAATACACTTGTGAATAATTTCAGAGGATAAGTATTTGTTCATTTGTTTATTTTATTATTCTTTACACTGGGATGAAGATCTCCACATACATCCTATGTAAGGCTTGCAGTAATTGTATTAATATTTTCTTTTATTAGTTAGAACATCTTCTAGCTCCTACTAAGCCTTAAATCAGCTAGACATGATTTTTTTTGTTAAAGTCATCTGATATCTTTTTAGAATAAATGATATTTTAAAAATAATAGTTTATTAGGTCAGGACTTAGTAAATAGTTGATAATTTAACTTGTATTAGCTCAGTTTTAAAGAATCAAGGACCCCTATCCTAACATTATTAAAATAGCAGATTTCATATTTCAACAACTAGAATAACAAAATTAAATTTGATGATTAATGTCATAAAATTTAAGCAGAATTAATAATTAAATGATGATTTCAAATTATTATGAAATAAGCAAAATTTTAAAACACAAGTGAATTTTAGACATGATTTGGTTTATCTGGTTCCTCTGCCAAAGATGAAGTAAATGCTAAAGACCCATCTTAATATAATTTGTGTTATTTCTGGAAGTGGAATCATTTCAAGCCCTGATGATTTGACAAGGGAGATAGCCAACAGCATTTTTCTTCTGGTAAAATTGAAGGAGCACAGAGTTCTTTATTTTGTATTCTTGTTCATGTTTTATTGAAACTTAGCCCAAGGATAAGAACTAATATTTTAAATATGCATAGAAAATGTTTAGGCATAGGAGTTGGGCAATTTTGAAATTGTATTTTTTAATAATGTTACAATTGTGTACTACAATAAGGTAATAAATCCTTTCTGTGAAAACACACTAAAGCTTTTTAGTTGTAGTAATGACATTTGTCAAATGGGAGAAACTTTCTCCTATATTTCTCAAAGGTGTATGAGAAATAACTGCTGAAATCATGAAACATAAAATGGCTTTATTTTAGAAAGTCCTTTTTATTTCCTTGTGGAACATCTGATGGATACAACAGCTACCACTTACATCCTACCAGGAAAGACAACAAACATAAAGTACATGAGTCCAAAGAATATTCCTAGCACTTTAAAAACTTTTATTTTTAAATGACAGATAATAATTATGTTTACTCATGGGTACAATGTGATATTTCCATGCATGTATGCATTGTGTAATAGAACTTGGAATATTTAAGGTAGTTCATGAGTTGAACATGGTTGACTTCTCAGTTCTGTCAGAGATAGTCACATTAACAGATGGCAAAGCAAGCAGAGCTACACAATAATTCCTTAAATGTATTTAGTGTTTTAAAGTTTACTAAATGATTTCACACACTGATGTTTATTCCATTCCCAGTAGATCAACATAACCAGTAGTGAATTCTAATAGAAGGATAATAGTCAATCCTTGGTATGATGTCATGTTCTTGGCCCGTAGTGATCTGGCTTCTGCTGACCATCCAAATATTATCTGCATAAATACATCCAAATATTATCACCATAAACACATGTTTTCCAGTACTACTAAATTGCTTGTGGTTTCTTCAATGGTCCCTGTTTTCTGATATTTTCTTTTCCAGCATCTTTGCTGGTATTTAGAGTTTGTCTTGTTTATCATTATTTCCTAATTGTTAGCACAGACTTTCCACACACTAGGCATAAACAAATAATTTGTTGAAGAGATCAACGAAGAACTGCTTAAATACACTTCCTCTCCTGGTTTTTCCAACCTCATCCAAAATTTTGTCTCCTAAAAACTTTTTCTTGATCATTCCTGTTATGGATTCATAAACTTTGTGTATTATTCACTTTCCCATTACAAGGATTAAAATTCCTGACTTCTGAAACTTAAAAAGTTTATTTTGGCTCACAGTTTCATTTGGTATCATCCATGGTCACCTGGCTCCAAGGCAAATATGGCATGGCAGAATGGCATAGAAGAGGAAAGCTACTCACATCACGGCAAGGAAGCAAACAGAAAAGAAGGAGCTGAAGAATACACCCTTCCAGGTCATGAACCTAAAGACTCACCTTCTTCACCCCACCTCTTCACATCACATTAACTTATTGAGCTAATCAATGTATGAAGTCACTGATGAGAATAGCACCCCAATGATCCAATTACTTTTCAAACACATTAGTCTATGGGGGATATTTAAATCTAAATGATAACATTCGTTCCCTGGCCTTGAAAAGACTCATGTCCATCTCATTACATAAAATGCATATGGTCCATCCCTAAGAGTTGCCAAGCTTTTAACAGTTGCAGCATTGCTGAAAAGTCCAAGTTCAAAGTCTCCTCTGAGACTCAAGTCCAACTCTTAGGTGTGAGCCCTTGTAAAAATAAAAAAAGTTACATATTGCCAACATATAATAGCACAGAGCAAACATTTCCACTCTAAAAGGGAGAAACAGGGGTTAGAAAGGAAATGGATCAAAGGAAGATTGAAACCCAGCAGGGCAAACATTAAAAATTCTGCAGTTCTATCAGAGACCCCCTGCAGTGGTTTCCAATTTCCTGCTCAGTGCTATTATGCATGGCAAGAAGAAAGACTTACAGAGTTCAAGAAACAGAGATAAGCCAGCATGACCAATGCTGGTGCAAACAAGGCTGAACAAGCAGAGGGCCTGAACACCCAGAGCTGTTGATATTTATTGGTGACATCACAGTTAGATTGAGGTAAAGGGGCTACATAGAGGGACTATGTGGAATTTCGATGGATATGCTGAGGATGCAGTCAAGGCTTGTAAAGGAAGAGACAAAGCATTCTTGAATTAGGAATAGAACAGACAAAATATAGGTTGTGGTTAATAATTAACTTTGTCTTTTTAGTAAAGAAGGTTTTAACTCTGGGAACAGAATTTAGGTTCGAGTCACTCTGATCTCAGCATATAGACTTTGGCCAAACTCACTACTATAAACAAGCCAATTGTGGGGTTAACTCTTTACAGCTTGCACTGCTTACAGCCTGCTTTGGGCATAATCAATAGGGCAGTCCCCCATATAGTTCCATGTCTAGGGCAATTAACCCAGGTAATAGTGAGAAATAAACTCCAAAGGGCTTGGGCAACCCAGCCCCTAGGTCCTTGCTGGTTGCAACCCACACAGCCTCTCTCTTGGGCTCACTGCCTGAAGTTTTCCTCAGCAGATGTTCCAGGTTTCTGGCATCTCCAACTTTGTGGGGGTGAACCTTTTAGATTCATTCTTGCAGCTTCATGTACTCCCCTCTTGGGGCCACTCTGCCTGGCCTCACAGACCTTCTGAAAACTGGGGGGATTTCCATGATCTTATATGTCTTGTATTTTGTATTCCTGAAAAACCAGCACCACATGGACGACACCAAGATCTTCAAGCAATAGCTAGACCCTCATGAACCATGGCTACAGAGGCCTCTGTATGCTTCCATACCTGAACTTATAAATTTACTTTCCTAGGTAGCCTTGCATGAGCTAGACTACCCAGGCCTCTCTCTTCTTAAAGCAAATGTTTATACTTTTGCACCTTTGAGCCTGTGATGGGCGGAGTCATGCAGATTTCTGAGATTTTGTTCAAGGCATTTTTCCTATTGTCCTGATGCAAACTACTTGACTTCTTTTTAATGATAATCTTTTCAGAAATGATGCTTGCCATGTCCCCAACTTCACAGGCACATCCTTCCTGGCTAAGCTGTAAATTGTTCAAATCATACAGCTCTTCGTTTTGCTCCTGATTGTTGATCTGACTAAACAAGGAGAAACCACACCACAGCCTGAATATTGGGCTGCCTTGAAATTTTCTATACCAGAGTAATTAGTACACCACTTTTAATCTCAGTTTCTTACAAAGTCCCAAGACATGGGAAACATGTAGACAATTTTTTGTGCTAGTGTAATACATATGGCTTCTTGTCCAACTATCTTTAGAATGTTTGTTTCCAATTGAAGCCTCCTAAGCATGGCCTTTACTGTCCACATTCTTATCAGCATTTTGGTCTGAGCTACAATCAGTATTACTTGTCACAATATTCTAGGGCAGTGGTGACAAACCTATGTAACACATGCAACAGTGAGATATTTGTTGTCACTGGAAGCTCCAAAAGGCTCACCATTACTTTCTAGGGCTTCTATAGCACACACCACTAAAGCTTTCCACATGGTCACTTTCCCATTGCTGGAACAAAGTATCTGACACTTGAAACTTAAATCAAAAGAGGTTTGTAAGGACTCACAGTTTCAGTGGGTTTTGTCCATAGTGAGCTGGCTTCAAGGTAGCATTGCAGAATGGAATAGTGGAGGAAAGCTTTTCATATCATGATATCCAAGAGAAAAGAGAGAAGGAAGAGCTGGGGAGAATACAGCCTTCCAGGTCACACATTCAATAATTCCCCTATAACATGAACCCACTTTCTAACAGTATATTTACCTACTGAACTCATCAATGGGTGAAGCCACTGAATGTCCCCATGATCCAATCACCTTCAAAACACATGAAATTTTGGGGGGACATTTTAAATCTAAACTATAATAGCCTGCCACCTGCACAAATCTAGTATAGCATCCAAAAATACAGATTTGTGTCTCTTTCTCTTTAGGCTATGACTGTTTTGTGGGCAAATACTGTAACTCATTCATATTTGTATGTCTAGTGCCTAAACACATTAAATATGACACTTCTGAAGACAGGTTGTAGAAGGCATATGGGTGTCAACAGATCATCTCTGGTTGTAACTCTCTACTGGAAAAATCGTGAAAGTTTAGTTTCTCAAGTCCCCAGTCTTTACAAGGGGCTCCAGAATGAGTTGCAGATGTCACTGACTGAACATAATTTCCTTCCTATCATTTTAATCCCACTTTCTGACTCTCTGTCCTCAGGTACAACATGGTCAAGTACTCTATAATGCACATCTTCTGGGCCTGGCCCAGGTCCCCATAATTTTTTGTAGTATTAGAGGTGTTCATTTTATTTTAACCAATCTTTCTTCCATCTTTGACTACACATATTCAAAAATACTTCTAATCTCATCAGTCAGGTTTCAACAATAGCTATACTACTTGAAGTATAGCTCCTTCTTTGATTTGCTCTCACCTTACTCAGACCTATTCTCTATAGAAAATAAGGGAATCTTGCCTCTGTCCTGGGCTCCATTTGTTTCTTCATTAAAATCTTCATGCCCCATTCTGGTCCTCTGCACTTGGTGAGGGCAACTGCCTCTTGCTCCCTTGAGAATAAATTTATTTTCCATGAAGTTTGCTGCTCGACCCCAAGCAGCTCCTGTGCTGTTTTTACTTGGTAATGTCAGCCCTGTGGATAATCCATCAATGAATCCAATCACTGCCTCTCCCACAAGACTCACTTATCCTCCTCTAAAGTCAGCAGTCAGCTCCTGTCAATCTTTTGCCTGATTGTCACTGACCTGCCTGATTTCAGCACAGAGCTAGTTTAAGTCCTCATTCAAAGACCCTGAGTAAAATACCAAGGAGATTTATATCCATGAATACTCAGCCAGCTATGGTTTCATGACTATAGCATTGATATAATTTGGAAAAGTACCTGAAGGTGCTGGAGTAATAGCTGTCATACAATTTTTCTCCCAGAAATAAAGAATTTTATAGATATCCAAGTGATTGATTGTCAACTTTTTCTATACATGCATAATAACACGTGTGACACAGCTTTGAAACTGTGTTTTGTGCTCACCTAGTGCATTGCATAATAAATGATGAATTGAGCCACTTATACCTGTCTTTGCTCATGGATTTCATCTTCTGATTCTTTTCTTATTTTTATCTCTTCCTCCCACTACATACATTTTGAATATGAAATTATGTGTTTCTAAAGAAGTTACTAACACAACTGTAAATTAGCTATATTGTGAGTATGTGATAGTAAAAAAGCAAATTATCTTATTTAATGCAAAATGATCCCAAAAGCATGCAAATCAAATGTATAAAGGTAAATTACAAGTCCTTCAGTGTGAATATGGAGCTCACATGTGGGTCCATGAGGGAAGGCCCAATACTGCTATTTCCATATTCTCTGAAGGCACATTAAGCATCCTCATGCAGGTGTCCATGTGAGCAGCAGCAAAGAATAGGCCAAGTGCTGGAACAAACAGCCAGATCTATTTGACACAGAGCCAGCCTCCCATTTCCACTTTGAGATGAAGCCAAATTCCTGGGTCTCCCCTTCACCACCATATTGTTACCTGTACCAATAGGTCTGATAAGCTCTCTGGGTGACCCAAGTGTTATTTACTCTGTAAACTTGGCAATATTTTAGACATAGTTCATAGAGGCAAACAGCATTAGCAGCCAAATATAATGCACAGGGTACCCACCAGTCAGCAAATTTGGAAACGTAAGTATTCTTGTATTTCTAGCCAGTCAAAACCTGAGTATCCTTTCCCTGCCAGGTTGGGATTGGGTTTAAAGAAAGCAAAACAAAGCCAAAAAGAAAATACAGAACTTACTTATGGGGTTTTTCTACCAACTCTACCAAATAACTATTGGTAGAAAATAATTACCCACTATATTGGCCTAAATTAATTCATCTGCCAAAGGGTTATGATATCCTATTCTTCCTACTCTTGTGAAACATGGCAACTAGAATAAATGTGTAGAAATTATACAGAGTGTGGGAGAAAAATGCAGTGCCAATAAACTTTAATTTGAATATATATCTATGGCAGCCCTTCTCTTCCCAAGAAAAATATATAAGAGGAAATTTACAATTTTGCCCCATGAAATACTTCTATTGCAATCACAGTGATTGAATATTTATATAATCTAGAAAATTATCCCCAGTTCCTACATTATACGAACAACATACTTAGTGATTAGGAGTGGTGAAGGACTCCTAAAATCTTTCCAACAATCAATGCACTTTATTACCTAAGTGAAAATATATGTAGTACATAACAGAATGCTACCAGACTTCTACTAAAATAGCTAACACCTAAAAGCCTAACAATACCAGTTGCTGACAATATTGCAGAGGAAATCTTATTCATTGTTAGTGGAAATGCAAATAGTATAGTCACTTTGGAATCCAGTTTGGCAGACGATCACCAAGCTAAACATATTCTTATCATATGATTCAGCAATTATATCCTCAAGTATTGATTCAATTGATTTGAAAAGCTATGTCCTCATAATGTCACAGGCACACAAAATTTCCTGTGAATATTTATAGTAGCTTTAATCATAATTGCCAAGATATGGAAGGGAAAAAAGTTCTTCAGATTAATGGATAAACCATGATCTGTATAATAATATTCACCAATAAAAATATAACTGTCAATCTAAATGAATATACAAGTAAATCTTAAATGTATAGTACCAAGTGAAAAAAACATGCCTGAAAATGCTCTGTATCATATTATTTCAAATACATGACATCCTGGAGAAAGAAAAACCTATAAAAACAATGAAATGGTCAGTAATTGCCAGAAATTGGGGGTTGGGAAGGAGGATTGAATGGTAACATATAGAATAATTTTAGCATCATGAAATTCTCTTGTATGATTATAATGGTGGGTACATGGCATTATGCGTTTGTTTGTTTCATTCCATAGAACTTCATTCCAAAACAGTAAACCTTAATATATGAAAAAAACCACTTTTAATCACCTAGGATGCCAGGATCCCAGAAAGAATACAGAATGTGCCAAAATAATCTAACTTGATTGCAAATATTGAAATATCCTCACTGAAGAGAATGTGGTGGTTTAACAATTGTGACATATTATGCATGGATCCTGGAAATTAACAAGTTAATGGATGGCAGATGATGACAACAAGGCTTCTCAGTGTTGGAGTGGAAGGTTACAGATACACAAGGGAAAATAGTTATAATGATCTGTGTGGTGATGGTTTACAGTTGGAAATAGTACGCACTCATGGGCTAGTTTAATAATATTTATAGATATGTGTGTATGTAGTGTATACTGGGCCTAGGAAAAACAAAATCTCACATTAATGAATACAGTGGACAGATCTTGGTTTCTAATGCCATTCTCTAAAATAAGAAACTAGGGATTTGGGGAGAAATGATTGATTTCAAATCCTGGGCATCAAATACACAAAATGGGCCATAAGATGACAGAAAAGCCAAAAGCAAACAACCAAAACCCAATCAAACATTAAAAACCACACACCTTGGTGTGAGTATGTGAAAGAGGCACAAGAGCCAAGTGAAATGCTATAGTTTGGATCTCAAATGTTTTCCAGAGACTCATAGGTTAAAGGTGACCCGTTTGGTGCTAGTGGGAGAGTGGAACTTTCAGAGACAGGGCCTAGAAGCAGGCCTAAGTTCATTGTAAGCAGGCCCTTGAAGGAGATTATGGAAGTACCATCTCTTTCAAGCTCTCTCATTTTTTTTTTTTTCTTCCCACTGTGAAGTGAATTGGCCTCTTCTGCCACATGCTCCATCATGATGCACTATGCCCCTGTTATGATGTACCATGTTAGCACAGGGCCAAGCAAAAGTGTCAGTTACTCATGTACTGAAATCTTTAAACCTGTGAACCAAAATAAACCTTTCCTCTTTTTAGGTTTATTTGTCTCAGGTATTTGTTACAGTAATAGAAAGATTACTAATACCTAAAATATCTCAAAGGCCAGAGCTGTAATAATTTGAAAAACAAAATAAAATATTACTGGGTCCAATTATAAAATCCACCAGTCCATATTGATATAAATAAAAATCTATGAATCCATACCAATATAAATAATGGATAAAATAAATAGATAAGTGGAAAAGAAGAAATATATCTTTCATGAAGAACACCTCCAAATAATTTGTGCAGTTACTCTCCCCTCAATGAAGTGGCACATAACTTCTGGCTCCTTATGTGTGATCTGCACACACTAACTTCCCTCACAAAAGGATGGAGAGAAAAGAAGAATAAAAGATTAACTTTACAGTTAAGACACTCAACAAGCAAACCTCGCAGTCAGGTGATCAGAGTTAACACTACCAATTGTAAGTCATGTTGATAGCATTTATCCTCTATAAGATGTGATATGGATCTCACTCTACTTTTGTGATCTCCTACCCCAAATTTCATAATCCCAGTCTAATCATGAAAAAAATCAGAAAGATAATCTCACTTGAAGGCTGTTCTATAGAGTATATAACAAGTACTCCTCAAAACCATCCAAATTATCAAACAAGGATTGTCTGATAAGCTGTCATAGCCAAGAGAAACCTAAGGAAGCATGATTACTAAATGTAATGTGATTTTCTGGATGTGATCTTGGAATAGAAAAAGAATGTTAGGTAAAACCTAAGACTATCTGAAAGAAGTGTTGCTATAGTATATGTCCCCCAAAGGCCCAGGTGTTCAAGGATCAGTCCTTAGCTTGATCTTCCAGGGAGGTAAGGGAAACTTTGGGAAGTGGGGCATAGTAGGATGTCTTCCTGTCTATTATGGTTTAGATTTGGATTGTTCCCCCAAAGGCTCATAGAAAGAAATTGGATCATGGGCTTGCCATACTTGTGATGGATTGGTCCAGTGCTATTAAAAGATGGGGTCTGGTCACAGGAAGCTGGTCACTGGGGACACCATTTGGAAGGGTGCATCTCCTTCCTCAGCTCTTCCCTTCACTCTACTTTCTGGCCACCATGACTTAACCAGCTTTCCTCTGCCAGACCTTTCCACTGTGCCTTCTTGCCACGGAGCTAGCCAACTATAGTCTAAACCATGAGCCAAAATGAACCTCTCCTACTTTGAGTTGCATAAGTCTGGTATTATGTCTCAGCAATGAGAAAGTGATCAACACACTTTAATTTGTGAATGTGCTTTTGTTTCTTTTTTAACTCTTTCTCTCTTCTCTTCTCTTTCTTTCTTTCTTTCTTTCTTTTTCTTTCTTTCTTGCTTTCTTTCTTTCTTTCTTTCTCTTTTCACTTCCTGCTCTGAGATGAGGACCTTTTGCTCTAACATGTACCCCCTGCCATGATGTGCTTGATGTGCCCAAAGCTGTAGGACTGGAACCTATGAAACCATGAGTCAAAATATACCTTATTTATCCTTGATTACGATAGGTACTTGCTACAGTAATAGAAAGCTAACTAACACAAATATGTACTTCAGTTAGTAATAATATATAAATATTTGTTCGTTACAAGTGGGGCAAAATGTACCATGCTGTTGTAAGATGTTACTTGCAGAAACTGGGTCTGGAGTATATGGGAACATTGTTCCATCTTCATATTTTTTTCTATAAATCTAAAACTGTTATAGCATAAAAAGTTCATTTGAAATGTATGTAGATTTCTTCTGATACCATATGCAGGGTCAGAAAAAAATCACAAGCAACTTGGCCTTTTTTTCAAGTAAGAAAATAAAATAAACTTTGATTATTTCAAATAAGCTTGAGTGGAAGATATTAAATATTCTCATGGCTGGCAAGAGAAGGATACATACACAATGAAACATGCACATATACTACCTTGGAAGCCAAACTCAAACACTGTATGAAATAAACTAGCACAGCAGTGGATCCAATTCGGTACCCCAGCATGTTATGTCTACAGCTGCTCAGTGGGCTCCAGAACCTTCCCAGCGCTGCCAAGGCAGCAAGGGATAGATATTCCCATTACCACGGGGAATTGAGGCAAAATCCAAACAGAACTTGCATTTCTTTAATTAAGTTTAATCATTGAAATTCTTGTTATTCTTTTATAAAAACTTAGAACAACCACATTCTCATAAAAAGTATAAAATATTCAATACTGATTAGCAAGGATTTGGTGAACCTCTATTTCTTCCATTTCTATAAGTTAGAGGGAAAATAAAACCCAGGAAAAAACAATAATTCCTAAGAATGCTCTAAAAATTACAACTAATTAGAGCAAAACTGCATGTTCCTGCATGAACATATACTGCATTATTTATACCCACCTCTTTCCAGGGCTTCCAGACCAAGACAATGATAGGTTATACTGCAAATAACATCACAATGTTGTTCAATTCCCCATAATTTATTCCAAGGTACACTTCCCATTAAAACTGTAATCTCTATCAGGGCATTTGTATTAAATTTAAGTGAGTTTGGGGGAACACTTCTAATCCTACAAGCTGATTATTCCATGTCTTCCATGCAGTCAGAGAAGACTGATCCAACCATTAATTCAGTTCAGCTTAGCTAAAAGGAGCATGAGAGTCTTTCAAGATCTTTTCCTACATTGTCTTGGAAAAGCAATGAACACTGCTTCAGTTTGAGGCATACAGTCAATGCTTTATACAATGTTACTTATCATATTCTGGAAAGACAAAAAAAATCCTTAGAAGTGGTGTGACAGGATTCCTGCAATTTGGCCCTGACTCTGCTACTAATTTAACCTCTTTGAACCTTAGAATATTTAATTATAAAATAAAGGGGTTGGCCTAGATTGATTGTGGATAGTTTACAAACTTTATAACCTAATATGAACTCACACATTTATTCCTATAATCCTAAGACTTGCTGCCAAAGTGATCCCTCAAAATAAAGTCAGAATTCTTAGATTTTATTTGAAATTTTCACGTACTTTTTATATTCTTCATAATATATATCAAAATTTTAATATGAAATTTTTCAACCTAGTTACTCTCAAATTATCATCATTAAACTATTGGACAATTCTCTTATACCTGACAGTAAAACAGATGCTCATGAAACATAGATGCCATGCAGATCCTATGGCTTCCTTCTTAGATGCTCATGGCATTTCTATTCCAGTTCAGGATTCAGGAGAACTATATCTTCTCTAACTCATAATGCCCTGGCTCTGTAGGTAATTTTAATGCTTTATTACATTTTGAAACCATAATATATTCAGACTTGTAAATTACAGGTGTAGCAAAGAACAAATGAAGGTTTGTCATCCTTCACCACCAGAGGAGGTGTTTGGACCAAATCTTATAGGCTCGAAGTCCCTCCCTATCTCTGAATTAAATCAATGAAACAAAAATTAACAGTGGCCAGAAGCTTTATTAGTTTGATGGCTTAGATTGAGTTGATGAACTTCATTTGAATATTGTGTGGTTACTGAAGATCTTGAGACCTTAAAATCCCAATTTACTCATTCAAAACATCCCTCTCCATCCTAGTAAAGATAATGTCAGTCATCTATGTGACTAAATATGTGGCTTGTACTTCAGCTCTGAACACTAGAATAAGTAGGGTTTATGCAGGCAAGAAGAAAAGGGGAAGGGATTGTGACTAGAAGAAACACTGTAAAATAGCACAGAATATTAAAAGGCATGTTTTCCGTGGGAAAGCATAGGTAGATTTCTGCTGGAACATAGGAAAGTGTATAGAACTTGTGGGACTTGTGGCTGAATTACTGTGTAAGAATCTTAATAAGTTGTGAGAAGGAGCTTAGATTTTAGAGAACAAAAAATTACTGAAAGTCTCTATGCAGAAAAATTGGGGCATTAGAAAAACTCATGTTTTTCTTCCTATTGGCTTAGAAAGTGAATCAGAATCAGGAGAAAGTAGAATGAGACAGTCAATTCAAAGTTCTACCAGGAGATTGTAACCATGATTAAGGCAGTGGCAAGAGGGACAGGTGATAGTAGCTAATATTTCTACGAATAAATAACAGGAAGAAGGAGGAGGAAGGGAGGAGGAAGAGAAAGAGAAAAAGATTTGAAGGGATTCTACTTGGGATGTTCACAGCCCAGTGAAGCAAAAAAAAATGACACTTTAACATGAATGACTCACTGTGATAAACTCTATACTGTGATTACTTAGCAGCACAATATTATAATACGTATGTCAGGGGTTAATAGTAGAATCTTCCTGCCTCCTAAGCCCCTTTATTCCAATCAAGATGTTTGGCTGTCTCTATCAATAACTTTTAACTCATTTGTAATCAGAGATGGATTCTGTACTGGAAGCAAGCATACAAGGAGTATGTATCCCCAGAGGCATTGTCCTCCAAATTGACTCCTCCCATTGCTGGTCTATCAAGGACATTACCCTAATGCTTTTGCTTTTATTTTCAAGACTATTTCCCAAACTATCAATTTCTATTTATAGGCCTTCTCTATGCTGAAACAAGTCAAAGAAGCTGAAGTTCCTGTCAATCATTCATGTTTTTTTTTTTCATTTCATTTTGTTTTGTTTTGGCTCAGATTTCTAAGACCATAATCCTGACCAAGAAGGGCTCTATTTTTAAGCCTCTAAAAGTAGAAGATGGAGTTATATTCCTTTTCTGATCAGAATTCAGTAACTGTTCACATAACAACAACTTCCACTGTATGTGCAAAGTAAGTATATGTGTATGTGTGGATGTGCTTGTGGAAATGTGAAAGCATAATCATAAGCCTTGCACCTTTCATGGGTATGTTTTATCCAGTTTATATCTTAAGTACTCCTCAATGTCACTCTTTGTAGGGAACAGGGGAAGGAGACATTACCAGAACCTCTGCAGTAAGCCCTAGTCTCCTGCGAGCCATGGCAGCACACGGCGAATTACAGGAAAGGTAGACAAATGAGACTGAGAAGAAGCTGAGCTTTGGGTCTGATCAGTGCTGCTCTGGGCAGCAAAGACAAGAACCCCTAGCTTGCAGCACCTTTTATTTAGTACATCAGGAGAAACAAATGTAACAAATGAATACGTAGATTTCAGTATCACATTGGGATGAACAAGGTGTAACAAAAGACTGGGTGGGGGTGGTGGAAATCTAAGAACAATGAGGAACTATGCAGATGAAGATTTAGTTCCTCCCAGGAACTACAGAGATGAAGATTTGGTTCCTCCCAGGGTGTCTCTTGCAGGTGTGGTCTTGTCCTGGAGCATTACAGCATCATGGGATCATTGAGATCTCCCTTGTGACCTGAGGCCAAAATGGAATTATGTCTTGGAATGTTATAGCTGGCCTGTAGGCAGGAGAACTAGGCCTACTCAAATGATTTTTCCCTAGAATTATGTAGCAATGCTCCCAACAACTCTTCACATTTTAGGTACTAAGTAAATGTTACCAGCAAGCTTTGTTTACTATCACTGAAGCTCAACTCTGGCAGCACTGTTCTTGAATGGTGAATATTTGCAAAATCTGTAAGAAATCCAGGAATATTCTAAAGGGGGAAAATGAAAAATAAATATTAACTGTGCCAGCATAGAGGGCTCTGAATTCCAGGGAATACAACTATGTTTACTAAATGTTTACAATATGCTAGGTGTTGTGCTAGACACATGGGAAAAATAATGAGCAAAATGTACATTATGACTTTCTTCAAGAAAAGTATAGTCTAACAGAAGAAGAGGGTCATCAACTGAATAATCAAATATACAGATATAAGTGGCAGTTAATCTTGGTTGTCAATTTGACTGGATTAAGGCATGCATGGGAAATTGATAAAGAATATTTGTGGGTGCACTTGAGAGGGCATTTCCAGAGAAGACTGATGTATGAGTCAGTGAATTGAAAGAGAGACGTGCCCTGAATGCAGGCACCACCCCATACAGTTGGGCATCCAGGTGGAATGAAACAGTGGAAGAAAGGGGAAGCTCCTGCTCTAGCATCACTGACCCTTCTTGAGTTGATGCACTTTTTGCTGCGGCTATTGCCCATAGATATCAGACTTCAGGTTCTTCAGCCTTTGAATTCTGACCTGCACCAGCTGTTCTCCAGCAGGATTTCAGGCCTTTGGCCCTGCTCTGGGGCTACATCACTGGTCTCCCTCTTGTTCGAGCTTCTTAGACTTGGCAGCTACAAGTTTCCCTAGCTCTGCAGCCTGCAGACCGCTATTTTGGGCCCATTCAGCATCTAGTAGTGTAAGCCAACCTAATAAATCCCCTTTTATAACTACATATATCTTATCCTGGAGAACCCTAACACAACCTATAAAGTCAAACAACTATGCATTATACAAAGATAAAATGCCCTCCTAGAGGTATAGAACATTGCACATTACTACAGCTTCTCAAAATACATATAAATTGTGCATTTCTGTTCACTAAACATGTGTGAGCATGGGTGCCCATTTGAATAGTAGCAATCAGAGACATACATAATTCAAATATTCTCTAAGAGGTGAAAAATTAGGGTTCTGCCCTTCATAATTGGGTGGTCCTTAGTGATGTGAATAGAAATTTTGGAACCAGAACCTAATTTAGCATTTCTTTCCCAGGTTTGGCATGAGCTTAGGATTAAAAGGCATACAAATAACATAGACTTTTAAATACACAGTCAATAATGAAGTCATTGCGAGGGAGCTATAATAAAATTATCTCTCAAAGTAAGCATGTTTGCTAAAACACTTGCCATTAAACCAACTTTTTGAATTCAATTAAGTGATATTGAGTCAGTGTTAGATGCAAAACCCTATTCTAAACATTACTAGTAGTAAATGTAGAGGTCTATAACATACTCCCTTCCTTGAAGGAGGAATGATTTGAAACAAAACTGAAATCCCAGAAAATTACTGTAAAAAACAATTTACTCCTACCTGTTAGCCATAACAGATATATTTTTATCAAATTTATAATGGGGGGCAGGTGGAAAGATATTGTTTTATATATAGCCTAGTAATATAATGGAAAATATAATTTCCTAAGGAGTTAATAAAAAGTATATTAGTTAAGTAAAAGCATGGTTAATTTTTAAGACTTGTTAACTGGATGATTTAATTGTGCATCTGTAATTGAAGTATGAGCACACTCTGTCAAAATGAAATGGAGATGCAACCTGGTGATTGTATCTTTTGAGCAACTCTTCTTGGGAAAGGCATGAAAAGATCACAATATTTACTGTGTCACTACTGTCTTACTTCTTGGAGAGTGATAAAATTATTGATTTTCTGTTTTTTGTTAAACAGAAACATGCAAGAGATTAGTCTAAGGATGGGCATATATAGTACGGATGGCTCTAGGTTTGAGCAGTTAGGATATCACCATGGACTCATGCTTAACATAGAGAAATTTATATAGGTAGATAGATGGACAGACAGATGGACAAATAGATTTAGTGATGGTGATTGAACCTAAGACCTTACACATGCTAAGTACACATTCTACCACTAAGTTTTGCTCCCAGATCCAGGAATATATCTTATGATTTAAATTTCAAAATTGAAGAACTTCAGAAATTTTACAAATTGAATTTACCCCTTTCTAGCACACACTACTTCCACCATCCCAAGCTTACAACTTCATAGTACTATGCATGTGAATACCTGCACGTTTGAAATGGAGAATTCCAATGTTGCAAACTAATCTAAAGGGAGGGCGGGCTCTCTGGGGAGTAGTCTGAGGTGTAGCAGGACTTTTCCTAGGAAATGTCCCAGCTGTTTACACCTCTGAAAGGGCAGAGGAATAAATTGGCTGCAAAACTCGCCAAACAGGTCTCAGATGACCCCATGGGGAACTCTGAAGGTCAAATAGCCCATCAGGTCAAAAAGACCAATCTTTTATATCTCTGCCTTGAATGGTCATTGGAGGTGGACTATTTGAGAAAAACATTTGATCTTGGGTGACGTTGCTGTCTGCTGTAACCAACTGGGGCAGTGCCTGAAGAGCATTCCAGGGGGAGGCCTTCAGCCTGCAGCACACCTAACAGGTCCTTCTTTGGAAGGGGAACTGGACCCTAAATCTCCTTGTCCGCTAGAGACTGAATGCACATACTTCTCCAAGCTCCCCCTGAGGTTCTTCTCACAGATGTAGCAGAATAGATTCCAGAATTTCTTGGTGATAATATGATACTTAAAAAGTCTCTTGTTCCAGAGCTTTCTCCTTTTCTCTTGTGGAACAGAATGCTATGCTGGAAAACCTCAAATATGTGTAACAAATAAGTGATACAGAACTGACAAATCTGTGTAATTACCATGCTATACAAGGAAAGACTTGTACATTGATATCAAAAGACAAGTTCATTTTTGTCTGCCCCAATTCTTTTTTTCTTTTTTCAGTACTGAGGATTGAACCCAGGGCCTTCACATTGGGCTGCATCCTCAGTCCTTTCTAGTTTTTAAGACAGAGTCGTACTGTTTTGAATTTTCCCATTCAGGGCTCAAATTTGTGATCTTCCTGCCTCAGCCTCTGAGAGTGCTGAGATTACAGACATGTGCCACTGTGCCCAGCTTTCCAATTATTTAGATGGTATTTAAAAGTCTACTTGTGCCCCACACTGAAAATGGGCAGGATTATCACTTTTCTGCAGTCTCAAACAATATAATGTACTAAGGTTTAGTCACAAGTATCACTACAGTGACTGAACTCTCAAGGTCTGAGATTTACTTAGTTTAAGGTCTTCTCCCCACCACTAGTTCTAATCTGCTTCATTTAAAAGCCAGAACTGCCAATGTCATAAGCTGGCTATGGGCTCTCTGGCTAGGGTAGGTGTTTGAAGAACATCTTTCATCTTTGGAGATCTTTCAAGGGCTTCTAAAATTCCACAATGGACCCATTCACCTGAGGTTTTTGAAAAGTCATTCATTTATTCCAAAATATTTATTTGATTTCTACTCTTTATCCCATGTGATAATATGATATAAATATATATCTCCAAAGCTCTGAGCCAGAGGTCCTGAAACTGTTATAGTTTCCTAAGTGACAAGAATGATAGAACTGGGCATGGGCATGGCGGTGCACACCTGTGATCCCAGTACTCTGGGATACTGAGGCAGGAGGATCACAAGTTCAACCCCAGCCTGGGCAATTTAGCAAGACCCCATCCCTTTTCCACACACAAAGAAATGTTTTTAAACATCAGGGGATCAACTCAGTGTGGGAAGGTACTGGATTGAATCATGAGTTCCACAAAAAGAAAAAAGAAAAAGACAGGACCTCCTTAAGCTCCCAGCCTGGGTTCCTGCCATAATCTCCAGAGTGCTGAACTTGTGTCTTAGAAAAAAATTCTTTTTTTTTTTCTATCCTCAGTACTGAAAGTACTTTGATGGATAAAAGTGAAAGGTAAGTTTTTGTTATTCCTATCAAAACCCTTTCAATCACACCAGAGTTGATGTTTTATAAACTGACTTTTGAAAAGCCCCTAAGGATGGGAAGAGGGAGTGTCTCACAGCCAGGAGAATCAACTTTGTGACTGGAGAGCAGAACTTTCAATTCCACCTCATGACCTCCAAGGAAGGGAGAGGGGCTGAGAATTGAGTTGATCACTCAAGTGACCAACTGATATAGAACATATGGAGGATCTTGCTTTAGTGATAACAGAAATTAAAACTGAAGCAGCAGGAAGAATTCACAAGAAAATATTTAATTGAGAAGGAAAAGACAATGGTGGGAGGACATCAGCTTGAGGAGAAGAAAAGCTGAAGGGGACACAGGTCTGACAAAGATCAGACTGGAGTGCTCACAAAAGAACAGGACTACCTTTTATGGCAAGTGGGGTGGCCTACTTGCTGGTAATTTTCCATTAAGTGATAAGTATGGCTTTTTTGGTGGAGGACTCCTTATTTATTTTAGGGGGTATGGAGAATGCCTGCCATACATTGTTGGCCAAGAATATAGTGAACAAGGACACATCTTCACCTACAGTGTATAACAACTCATGAATTCCCCCAATTTCCTGTCCTATTTCACAATGACCTCATCAATAATGCCTATGTGATGAAGCCTCCATGAAAACCCTACCTAAAATAATTCAGAGTGCCTCTAGGCTGGTTAACAAGAACAATACATCCATTTGCCCAAAGGGTTGCACACGCCGAATACCATGGGGATAAATCTCCTGTGTTCAGATCCCTTCCAGACCTCACCCCACAAATCTCTTCATTTATAGCTTTCAATTTTTTATTAATTATATTGACACATTATAGGTATATAACTCATCATTGGAAATTTATATGTTTACATAATCTCTCTTGGTTCTTATTTTTTCCCCATTCCCCTGTCCTCCCTTCAACCCCTCCATCCCTCCCTATTTACAAAGACTTTCTTTCCATTTTTTCATTTTCTCACATGAATTCCATTTCCTTCTATCCTTTCCCCTACCCCTCCCATTTCCCCTTCTCCTTTGGCCCTTTTCTTCCTATTTCATACTATCTATTATACCTTTGAGTCCTTATTTACCCTTTCAGTTTCTCACACTAGAGAAACTATTCTGTATTTGCACGTGTGTCCTATTTATTTCACTTAAGAGTATCGCCTCAATGTGCATTCATTTAGCTATAAATGTCTCCAATTTCTCATTTTTTATGGCTAAATAGTGATCCATTTTATAAAAAGAAAAATAAAACACATTTTCTCTATCCAGTCTCCAGCTGATGGACAATTGGGCTGCTTCCAAATTTTGCCTATTATGAATTGTACTACTATGAACATAGGTGCATATATATCACTGTGGTATAATTCTTTTAATTCTTTGGGGAAGATACACAGCACAGGAATGGCTGGGTCAAATGGGGCTTTCAGTCTTAGGTCTTTGAGGAATCTCCATACTGATTTCCACAGTGGTTGCACCAGTCTACACCCTCACTAGCAGTGGAGCAGCGTTCCTCTTTCCCCAAAACCCCTCCAGGATTTGTTATTGGTTGATTTCATGATAGCAGCCATTGTTTCGGGAGTGAGTTGAAATCTCAGCATTGTTTTCATTTGCATCACTTGAATGACCAGTGATGTGGAACAGATTTTCATATGTTTATCTGTTATTTGTACTTCTTTGTCTGAGAAATGTCTGTTCATTTCAGATGCCCATTTTTGAATTGGGTCTTTAAATTTGAGAGGTCTGATATTTTTTAAGTTCTTTATAGATTAGAGAGAGTAGACCTTTGTCTGAGGAAGAGCAGGTGAAGATTTTTTCCCATATTGTGGGTTATGTCTTCACACTGCTGGTGGTTTCTCTTGCTGTGCAGAAGCTTTTTAATAAGAAGAGATCCCACTTGTTGAGTGTTTGTGCTAGTTCATGGGCAACTGAGGTTTTGTTCATAAAATCTTTT
>NW_004624921.1:11340-30380 GCF_000247695.1 Heterocephalus glaber
AAGAACCAAGATGCATTATGTAAAGGTACAATTCCCAAAGAGAAATGTAATTGTGTTGTATACCTACAATGTACCAATAAAAGAATTTAATACAAAAACAAAAACAAAAAACTTCTAGGGGCCAGTGATTTAGCTCAGTGGTTGCACCGCCTACCTTGCAAGCACAAGGTCACAGGTTTGATCCCTGGTACCAAAACAAACAAACAAAAAAATCTTGTAGGGCCGGGGATTTAACTCAGTGGTGCCATGCCTGCCTAAGAAGCAAAAGGTCCTGAGTTTGATTCCTGCCAACCCTCCCCCGTACTAAAAAAAAAAAATCTACAAAGCTTTAAGGCCCTTAGGCAGTTGCTCAAAATCTTCACATGCACCCTAAGATTTACTCTAAAATGAGATCAGAAGGCAAATTTCAGAGAAATTCTTTATTATCTTGGTTTAATAAGAGATCACTTAAATTTAGATAAATATTTAATATCATTGCCATACTTAAGGTTTGTAATTCTCAGATTGACAAGTGACTTCTGGAATAAATTTATTTATAGTAATATTTCAATTTCTCTTACTCTATCAACACTAATAGAATGCCCATCAATTGTGTAGTGTGGACCAAAATACTAAATGACAATATGTTCTTTGCTTCCATGTCAACTCCAAAGTTAACAAGTGTACTTTATTATTTTTCTTCTTCAGAGCAGTTGTGGCAGAAAATAGATAAGGTATCATTACCTCCTTTGGTGAAGTTTATTATGGATTAAGATTAGGATCTAAAATATAATCTGCCCAAGTGTGCATGTTTTATAAGCTCAATTTTGTAACAAAAGCATAGAGACATGCTAGGGAGTATTTCCACTCCTTTTCTTTGTATTTCCATCATATGTCTGTCCTCAAAGCAGTAATTATTTCTTAATGTCCTTTCCCTTCACATAGTGATTTTTGATATTTGGTAAATCATTTATCCCTAAGAACCAGCTAGAGAAATTAGGGTCATTTACCTTATGAATCTACGAATCCAAGATTTGAAATACAATACAATGAAACAGTATTCTGGTCAGATTGTTATGTCTAGCACAGTTTCTTGTCTCTTGCATCTTACATTCAAATGCAAACACATTTTCATTATTTGAACTCTGAATATCTCATTGTGAATTCTGTAAAAGGAGATAATTATAATATTCATCGGATAGCTAAACAAATATTGGAACATATCTACCCCAACACTTTTTCTCTCTGTATTAATGAACAGAATTTTGCAAAATTGTCAAAATAATGCTGGTTAATTTAGCTGTCAAGTTTTTTCAATTTTGATTTTGCTTAAGCACTGTGAAGCTCATTCTAGTGTTTTTAGTGCTTAGGCTTTGTAACATGTTAACATTAAATCAGCTTGTAGTTACTGTAGTTATTCAAAGAATTAACAGAAGCACATTGTCAATATAAAAACTGGGAATTAAAATTTTTCCTTGGATATTTTAAAGAAAATAAAAAAGAACTGACATCTAAAGAATAAAATAATCCAGGAATACTGTTGTGTTCATGTATTATTAATATAAAAATGTGGCCATTCATAAACTGGCAATAGGTAGCATTTGTGTCCCTGTGACCTTGATAACAGCATATTAACCTTCCTTCCCTGGTCACACTGAGGTCTTTCATTGAGTACAGTCTTTGCTCATCTTCATGGGTTTAGGCCTTTCTTCTTTTCTTATAGGGCATGGTCAACTCTCTTCTTTCTGCTTCCTACTTCACCTTTTTTGTTTTGTTTTCTTTCTTGATTTTTTTTTTTTTTTTTGTACCATGGATCGAACTTGGGACCTTGCACTTGTGAAACAGGCGGCGGAACCATTGAGATAAATCCCTGGCCCATACTCTGCCTATTTTTTAAAAATGCCCCACCAACTTGGCTTTCATTAAGCTCAGTCCTTGTGTGATTTTTAGAATGCTTACAACTCTCTGATCTACTATATACTTATACACTTGCATTTTCTGTTTATCCTCTCTCATAGGCTGTAAGCTGTGAGGCAGGGGATTTTTTTCCCTTATGGTTGACTGATGTATCACTTACTTAAAAAATATTTGCTGATTGAATGAATACATGATACATCTTCCCATAGTAAAGTTTCTACCTATCTCTACTATTAACCCATTAAAAGGTAGTTTGGCAATGTGAACGTATTTATGGATGACATTAGTCCACGGATATTGACAATGATTACAATTCAAACTTTAACAGTACAGAACTGAGTATTTGAAATGAACTCTGTATTTTAATTACATTTCTCATAGCTAAACTAAAAGTTCAAATAGGAAATAGACATTCTTTTCTACAAAACTTTATGTTCTTCATACATTCCTTTCAACCCCTGCAAAAATAAACATAGATTTCAGCGATCTTTTATTCTGCAGTTATTTCAGATCCCAATGAAATCATCTGTTGCCTCAAACTTCTAGTTTATTAGCTGAATGTGATATGATTAAACTTTATGATTATTCAATGGAAACCTCACCCAAGTTAAAATATATCTTTATGTGGACAGAGTTTAAAGAAAAGCCCTAATTCTTCCTGAGGTTACATGTGATGCATAGGTGAGTCAAACACAAAATAAAACATGCTTCCCTTCTCATCTAACTCCTCTCCATAGTTTGCATGACTGAATGGCCAGAGTCAATTGCTTTCCATAAAACCCTGGCTAGCACTGGCTCACCTCCAGGGGAGTCTAGTTGGGTAATGCAGCCATGCAGTTCACAAGACAGTTTTCCTGAGTTAATGAGTGTGACAGAAAGGCATGTGGTCCCTGGCTCAGCTTCTTGCTTTATTGGTTGTTCTACTTCCCAGGCCATGAGATCTTGTGACATTGCTGTAATACATTATTAAAATAAAATACCTTCCAACCTGTAATTAGGAGATTGATATTATTGGTTCAGTTCTGCTCCTAATCAACTGTGTGAATTTAGGTGAATTTTTCACATCTCTCAGTTCACATCCTCATGCTTAAAAAAGACTAAGATATGTAGCCATTTCTTCTGTACTTTCTGTGTGCCAAGAATTCTTTCTTTCATATCTTTAGACTTTACAGAGTTTTATAATGGTGTGTTTATAATGGAATGTCTTCAAAATCCCATTTTAGGAATGAGGAAGCTGCACTTCAAAACTTTAAGAAATGACAAAAGTATTTCTCAGGATTTTTCTAGCCTATTTGTAACAACAACAACAACAACAAAAACAACAGGACAGGCTTGGGTGTTATTTTTTTCTAAGATGTTTCTCTGAGACACAGGTCTTGTTAGTTGCCCTTATGCCCTTCAGCAAAGGGTAAGACCCAGTGCAATCTATTCATGGCATTTTCTGCTATTGATTTCTGTCTCCCCTGCCTCACTTCTGGACCTCCCACCTCTTCCTCATTGTGCACACTTTGAAACGAATGACACACCTAGCAGGTGTTGGTGAGTAGCATGGTTTCCAAGGTAGGAAAGACAATCTGTCAAGTAATTTCCCCCATTTTTAATAGTTTACAAGCATATTTAACAGCAAAACTACAGCTTTTTTTCCACTATGATGAAGCATATATCTTTAAAAGTAAAAGAAACATTTAATAATTCTTGTCTCTTTTCTTTTGCCTCCTCCCTCCTTTCTATAACAATTTGAAAACATAAGTGGGAGTCCAAATGGGACTAATAAGTATCTAACAATAGCAGTTTCCTTCTACAAAAGAGGAAATTGAAATTTAAAGATCATGAATTCAGTCACAGCAGTTCACACAGCAGGTGAGCAGTGGGGCCCCCAGTCACCCCCAGCACATACCTTTCCTTGAACTTTGATGACTTTCACTCTCCTAGGAGAGATGGTCTCATCCAGTCACACAGAAAAGGGGACTCGGCTTCCACCTTTCCAATTCAGAGTGAGCTGGAGTCTAATTCTCCCTAAGGTTCCCTTGCTGTCTTACCCTGTGTCACATAGGTAGCTCACTGGACATCTTTTGGAGCTGGCTTTGGAGTGATGGCTTTTTCTTTTCTTTTTTTTTTTTTACGTACCCTTGCAGCTGAAAGCCATAAGCATCTGCAAACTTTTACTATAAATGTCCCATGTATTAATAAGAAAAAGTATTCTCCTTCCACCTTTACAAAGGAACAACTAGGAAGAGAACTGGCTTCAGAGGTGTTTAATAAAGCATAGGAATAGTTTCTTCGGTAATGATTTCAAGAACCAAATTAAGGGACTTGTGTTTTTCACAACCCTCTTTCCTGCTCCAGTGTTGAAATTGTCTTGTACAGCTTGGTGCTTCTGCAGGAACACACAGTGTGTTCATGTGCATCGTTTCCTGCTGTAGATAAACCACACACATCCCATAGCTGCTGGCACTGACAGCCTCGATGGACCTCAATGAAGTAGAGTTTGTGTCCTTTGATTCATCTTTGAAGTAAATGCATAGAAAAGCACTTAGGAAGTTATCTGTTTGCTTATAAGAAAAGAGGTACAATTTTTCATCTGTCAGAAATACTTTCTCCACATTCTTTCCTTGGGACTGATTTGAGGGACGGTGTACCCAGTGCATCTGCTAGGAATGTTGGAGCTCCTGGAGTGTTTCCACCAAAGAAGACTTAGCGGGGAGTGGCCAGGGCTCCTGTGCCTTCCCTGGCCTCAGATTAAAGCTGTAGTCTCTCTCTGAAATCTCTCTGCTCACAGACGTTGGAATTAAACTACACCATGGAACCAAGATCAGTCTACCGAAGTTTTCATCTTGTAAGGTCAGTGCTGATATTTCTGGGACAGGTTGTAAAGTAGAAGTGTGATCTTTATATATTTGGGTGGCCAGAAACTTGGTGATTCCTTGTTTGTGATCCATAGCACATCCCCTGTCTGGTTTGGGAAGATTTTGCAGCTGGTCGGGGTAAAGAGGCTAAGCTGTGATGAAATCCTCGGATGGAATCCCTTCTACCTTCCAAGCTCACCTTCCCTCTGTAGGACTTTCTCTTATTCCTGGCCCTGCTGCTGTCTGCTCAGGATCAGACTCCTCTCTGCTGTCGGACTTGTTCAGTCTCTGCATTTCCCCCTCTGAAGTTGTCCATTAGATGTCTATTTTTCTGCTTTGATACTTGGCACTCTGGGAAATGTGCAGATCCTGATTTGGGGGCCAGTTCAGAAAGTTAAAAGGCACTTTTTGATGACTCAGGATTTCTTTTTTCTAGGATGCAATCTAAATGGAGGCTTGTGATTTGCTATTTTACATGATGTGTAGGGAGGATGCTAGAGAGAGAGTTGTTCACCATTTCATTCACTGTCATTCTGGCCTGACTGTATCAGTGACTCTTTCAGTATTATGTGTCAAACTTTGTGGGTGAAAAAGAGCCATGTGAACAGCTACTCTTAGCTTACAAGAAAATGTTCACATCAAATGAGACAACAAATGTGAACACCCTTTTAAATGATAAGATCATAGCTCAAGAAGATTATATAATGTAGGATTATTTCATTATATTCAACAGATTTAATAAAACATATAGTAATATTGGGGCAATGAGAATGGAGACAGATGTTTAATTCTGGAGATAACAGAGAAATGATTTTGATCAATTCTCATTTGGACTGGTTAAAATTCCAACAGGTCAACATCAAAATTAAAGATGAAATAAAAGGAAAGACAATGTATCACTGCCTAATGCTTCCCCACATCAGTGAGGTTGGGTAGTTTGGAAGTGCTAGGAAACAATGGCTGGATTCAGTGAGAAACTCGGGGCAGTGCTGATCTCGGCTAATGTTTGAATCTTGTCAAATTGCTGCTTTCTTGCCTTCACATCTCCAGGTATTTTTCTTTGCTTAGGTAAAAATGAAACAAAATAAAACTGTATGACCTGGTTTTTTATGATCGTCTAGTATGTGCCACGAATTTATGTCTTATAATGTTATGGTTTATGGAGAATGCAGTTTTTATGAAGATTGCTTCTGTGTTTACCTGAAGCAATGCACCCTTTTTGTTATCATCATTAGTGTTACTTTATTTTACTTGCAGTTCTGGGGATTGAACCTGGGGCCTTGTACACAATGATAAGTGCTCTACCATTCAGCTACATCTCCACTTCTTTGTGATTTCTTACTCTTAGTAAACTGCTCCTTTCTCTATACCTTCTTTCTCTTGATCCCTCATCTTGAATCAGTGTACTGAAATGATGTAATATTTCATTTTCTCTTTTGTATTTGTCAGAGGTAATTGGAATTGTCGGGGATAATTAATCAGAAAAAAGGAAGAATATTTCAAGATCCATACAAAAATAAATAAATAAATTTAGAAATATTGAGCTAGGATAAAGGTAATAATTGGAGTCTGAATTCCTCATAACAGTGCTAGCTTATTTACTATTTTAGCTGGATGGTAAAGAAACAAAAGTTTATTTAGATTGTATAACTTTATTACAAGTAAATAAACTGAATTACTAATTTTGAGGTACTAATTCTACTTAGAGAAATCTAGCATGAGCTTGCTAGTGTATGGGTGTTTCAGAAAAATTTGTTTGAAACTTTTATTTACTACATTTGAAGCCATAACCCCACTCTTACTCATTTTATTGAAACATCACTGACCAGCTGACTCACCTCAGGCTCTTTGCACTTTGGGGGAAAGAAAATCACTTGGTATAATCACCTATGGTTGTGAGGAGTTTGTTTTACATTTTTGTTTTGGTACCAGGAATTGAACTCAGGACCTTGTGGTTTTGAGGCAGGCATGGTGCCACTGAGCTAAATCCCTGGCCTGGAATTTCTAATTTTATCTATGTGTATGTAATCCATCCAATTTGCTTCTAAAACACTTAAGGATATGTTTCCGTGGCCTATTCTAGTGGGTGCATAGTTCAATAGGTTCCTGGTACATGCATAGTGACTGATACAAAGATGCTACTGATTTACTGATGGAATTTTCATCAGAAAAAGGAAATCCACACAAAATTAAATAAATAAATTCTAGAAATATTATGAGCTAGAATAAAGATAATAACTCACAATTTAAAGTAATAGATTATACTGGAAAGGGAAAAATTGATAGATTTGATCATATAAAATAAAGATCTCAAAATGTAAAGATATCAAAAATTTAACTGTTGGGCTGGGGATTTAGTTCAGTGCCACTGCACCTGCCTTTCAAGGTCCTGAGATTAATCCCAGGTACCAAAAATAAATAAATAAATAAATAAATGAATATAAACTTAACTGTCAAGAGAGGAAGAGAGGCACCTAATGCAGAACTGATAAAATATAAGAAGTAAAAATAAACAAAAATTTTATACTGTCATCAGTAATTAAAGAAATGTATGTCCTAACTTTTATTCTAGAAACCAAGCAAGTAAGACATTGCCTCCGGTTATATTTTTATTAAAAATATGCTCCATATTATTAAAGTTTTAGAAACTATGGGAAATAATCCAATTTGTACATAAAAGGGATATTTAACCAGACATATGTATATCTCTAATTCTGAAAAATCTAGGATAATATGTGAGGAATTAGCAGTTACCACTGGAAAGTGAGATTGGAAAACTGTGCATTTTTGAAGGGTACTTTATAACCCTGCAATCCACTGTAAACTCTGCAAATTTTATTGTGAAAATATGTCTTTTCTAGAACTAAAATGACTTTAGTCAATACTGGCTCAACAACATTCAAAGTACATTTGGTAATAGTCAAAATTATGAAAATACACATATATTATGCTTCAGCAATCCTCATACCTTATTTTAATGAAACTATTAAAGTGGAAAATATTAAATGAGAAGAGATTTACAGAAAAGTTTTTATGACAGTAGAAATTTGAAAGCAACTTAAATAAAAATAGAAGTTATGAAAAGCTGATATGTTAATTTACAGTGGCTAAAATGGATAATTGTGTTATGCATAGTCTGAAAATCAGAGGTAACATATTACAAGGTGACTGAAATTCTATAGATACATGTACATAAATGGGACTAGTGTAGAGCAGTGGGAAAACATTTGGATGTTGAAATGTGGAATAAAATTTTAAAAATGTTTTAAGAGACAATAAAAAAGGAGCAATACAAAAACCTCTGGAAAAACGGTAAGAATATCATATATCAGTTAAGACATTATTCAGATTAGAGATATATAATAAGTGGCATATTAAATTTGACCCATAAGATATGGGGTTCATTGCTAAAGTCTAACATGAGTCCTGGATTGTTTCAGATATGTAAGGATTTTCCTTAATGATGCCATCTTCAATGATTTATTCAAATGTCTCATGTGTCCAGACCAAAAATGAAGGTACAGTTATGGCCAAGCTGAGCCAAAAGTTGAGAAAATAATTTCTTCTTAAAGCATAATCCAGCCAAGCTACCAAAGGGAAATAGTGAGTTGAAACTGGTATCCAAACCAAGAAATGTATTTTTTCAAAGGATGTTATAAAATTTCATACTTCTAAATTATATATGGATATTGTTTTGCAATTTAGAAGCATATACAGTATTGACACATATATAGATTTGTATACACATAAAAGTGTCCACTAGAATCTTTCATTTTCATATGAATACATAATTTCAAGACATTACATTGACTTGACTAATGCCATGTAAAACACCCATTGGTTCTTAGCTTTGGCAGAAGGCACACACCATTTTTTAGTATTTTCCCACCCACAGATCACAACAAAAAAATCTGTGTCTCACACAGGACGACTTTGGATCAATGTTCCTGGTTAACATACGGGCAGCTTTTGAATAAATTCCCCAAGTGATTATTATATAGGGAAAATCTCTGAGATTTGCTGCCTTCTGTATGTGGATGTATTCACAACTGCAAGGTTTAATTGAGTTCAAGTCCACTGCTCTTGCCAAATCATCTCTTTACCAATTTTCTTTGCAAGTCAACTATTTCTCAGCTGTGTCCTTTCTATGTTTCCTGTGACTGAATAACAGCATGAATGAGTTCATTCTATGTGGGTTAACACAAGATGCTCTGGAAGAGAAAACAGTGTTTGTGGTCTTCTTGGTCCTCTAGATTGCAACTCTGTTGGCAAATTCCTTATTGTGATGATGATTAGATGTAGACAGATGCTGAGGGGGCCATGTCCTTCTTCCTTTTCTACTTATTTTTTGCAGATGGCTGCTTTTCAACAACCACAGCTCCTAGGTTAATGATAGATCTCCTACAGGGAGTGCATGACGCAGGTTTTGCAGCCCACTTCTTTGGGTGCATGGAGATCTTCGTGCTCATCCTCATGGCGTTCAATCGCTATGTGGCCATCTGTAGGCCTCTGCGGTACACAACCATCATGAGCCAGTGTGTCTGTGGGTGGGGTCTTGCATCCATGCTTTGGCACAGATTTTCCTGGCTTTGAGACTGCCCTTCTGTGGCCTCAATGTTGATCATTATTTCTGTGATTTGCAGCTCTTGCTGAAACTTGCCTGCACAGATATTTATGTCATCAATCTCCTGGTAGTATTAATAGTGAGGCCATATGCACCGTGAGATTCATACTCCTTGTCTTGTACACACATGTTTTACATTCCCTGAGCAACCACAGTGCAGAAGGAAGAAGGAAAGCCCTTTCTACTTGCTCCTCCCACGTCATCATGTTCGTCCTGTTCCTTGTCCCTTGTATATTCACTACACTCACCCTCCCACCACCTTCTCTGTGGACAAGATGGTGGCCGTGTTTTACAGCCTTAGGACACCCTCGCTCAACCCTCTGATTTGCACACTGAGAAACGCACAAGTCAAAAGCACCATCAGAAAGTTATGGCTTCACAAACTCTGACCTGAGGCAGAGGCAGAATGAAAAAGAGCTGATGGTAATCCTCATCTTTCTGAAGTTTGCAGGCCAGACCCTGGCTTTTCATACTTGTACTCCTTTTGTACACTATTCTGGTTGAGAGTTTTCTTCTCCATGTTTCTTTCCCAACATTATTTATTTATTTATTTATTTATTTATTTTTCGGTACTGCGGATTGAACTTGGAATCTTGCACTTTTGAGGCAGGCAGCAGAACCACTGAACTAAATCCCCAGTGCCCCCAACATTTATTTATGACACTCATTTTTTTTGCAAATAATATCCAGCACTACTGAATCTGCATCATATATTTTCTGGCTCAACAGTTAATAGCTAAGACATGTATTTCTCAAGCAGCATACATAGCAGCTAGCAAAGCCCTCTTTGACTTTTTTGGTAACAGACTTACAAAATGGCTTCATATTCCTCTCATGAACATGAAGGGGGGTGGGGAGAAGGGGAGAGGGAGAGAGAATTCATTCTGTTCACATAAATACAACACTAGTTATAATGCACACATTGAGAATATTAATGTATATATTTTTTTCATGCGTGCAAATATCTTATTTTAAAACCAACACACAATACCCAAATCCCTTACTTGATTAATTGAAAAACTTTTATAAAACTGTAAGATGATAAAGACCAATACCTTATAGATGAGATATAATTATAAAAACAGCCACTACTGATATATAAAGACTTCATATCATAATCAATCAAAGGGTGATGTGAGATTCCCAACTTAGACATGCTGAACAAAGTATATCAAGGAAGGGAATTCTTTTTTTACAATTTCAGCAAAATTTATTGAGCACCTATAATGTGCATGGACTTTTATTAGACACACTGAAATTCAGGCATAAAACAGAGATGCCTGGCCTTGGATACCCTATAATATAGTTAGTACAATACAGATTAAAAACAGTAGACAGACAAGTTACATGCTAATGCTCAGTTACCAGAGTCAACATTAAAGAGCATTAAAGAGCTGTGGTTTAGGTGATCCAAAATGGCATCTAGTCCTACATTTATAACATGTATTTGGCCTTAGAATACACAGTACTTCAAACAAGGTAAGTTCGACTGCAGATAAACATTCACAAAGATGCAAACACACTGAAACACGAGCACTGTGAAAGATTTTTGTTATTTTGGATCTGGAGCTTATGGCTAATATGCGTCTCAGGGTTCAGTTCTGCTCTTCCGGCCAGGGCATGGTCCTCAGCACCCTCACTGCCGGTCAGCACCTGACAGTTTGGTTACTCCCAGTGTCAAACCACTGATCAATGTTCTCAATGTCAACGTGCTCACAGTCTCCTGTATTCTGTAAAACTGTTGCTAAGTTAGCAGCTAAAATGGCTCCTTCATCAATGCTCATAACCCTATTTTCTCCACTGCCAGGGAAATGTTTTCTCCGTGCTTTGGTTATGGTGCTTGCCTTTATCATGATCCAAGCCCTGGACACCTCATAAATTGCACCCAACACTGTCAAGCTCTAAGGAAGGGAAATTTTGATCAGGCATCAGGCACCGTCCTCGCGTTTTGTGTTCAGTGTGTCTGTCTGTCAGGCACACCTCGGGGTTAGGTGGCACATTTCAGCTGTGGCTATTTGACCCCGTAGCCAACTATGCCGGTTGCTCCGATGCTGCTGGTATAAACCGCAAATATACCAGCTTCGCTCAGACTTTCTTCCTACGATCAGGATAAACGCTTCGGTGTTCTCGATTTGTATATTTTGCTCATCAAATGCACATAACTAATGGGTTTAGTCCCCAAGAGTCGTCTGGGGGGGGGCAGTGAAAGCTCACGTTGGGAGACCCAAAATTAGAACCCCCGCAGGCCTAGGAGCTGCAGCCCAGTGCCCCGGCGCACCCGCGCGCGCCCTCTGCTGGCGGGATTCGCACACTGCTCTGCGCCGCCGCCGCTGGCCGGGAGCGGACAGGAGGAGCCAACAGGAGACGAAGCTGTGGTGCGGGGGTCGGGGTTCAGGAGCTGGGGTGCGAACCGCAGCCGCCCCCTCCAGCCTCTGCTTCAATACACGCTTTTACATTTTAAAATGTTTTCTTTTTAAAATTTTTAATTTAAAATTTTTTGAAAGTATTTTATTTTTAGGCAAAGATTTTTAATTTTTATTTTTTTCATTTAAAATAATTTTAAGCGAAGCCTCCCCCTCGGGCTGCCCCGGTCAGCGCCGCCCCTCCACGCCCCGCACCCTGTGGCCGCTCTGGCTCCTCCTGGCCCTGGAGGAGGCCGCGTGGGCACTCGGCGTGGGGCGTCGCGGAGCGGAGCACGGTCCCCCTCGGACCCCGCTTGGCGCCGGGGCTGGGGGGTCCCCGAGAAGGGAAGCGGCAGGAGGCCGGGGCTCTGGCCTCAGCCTCAGCCCCAGCTCGGGCTCCCGTCCCTCGCCCTGGCTCCCGTTACCGGCTTCGTCTTTCCGGATCTGCGGGCCTCAGCCGCTCCCGGGTGCAGTTCTGTGCGGGCGGCGGGGACCCCGCTCCTCTCCACGCGGAGCCGCTCCAGGCGCGGGGAGCAGAGGACGAAGGCGGGGGCGCCGGGCTCCTGGTCCTTCTACCCCTCCCCCCCGCTTCCGGCCGATCCGGGCTCCGCAGACCAGGGCCACTGAGAAAGTCCTGGGGTCGGGGCGCAGAGCTGCGCTAGGACGGCTCACTGCTTCCTCCCCGCACCAGCCCTGCTGCAGCGGGGCTGTCTAGGAAGAAATGTGTGAGGCGGCGATTTCACTTCTGGCCAGGTCAGGGCAGACTCATCCGGAAGCGGAAGCGGGGTGAACCGACCTCAGGCTGACCAACCTTTCGTCTCAGGGACCTCGCAGAAAAGCCTCTGTGTCCTCGGACCATTCTGGTCCCCAGGGCGAGCGCGGGTCCGGGGCCCGAAGAGAGAAGACTGCGGAGGTCCTTTGGGAAGCAGCAGGGGACGAGGGTGCCCGAAGACAGCAGGCACCTAACTGCTTTTCAGAAGCCTCTACTTTAGGGGTCAGGTTCCAGGGTGAATTTTGGGGGGTCACCAACACTCCGCACGTGGCATAATGGCTGCAAGTTTTACACTCGGGAAATCGATAACTATCTACGAAGAAGTGAATACTGATATGGATACTTGACGGGAGTAGTAGTGACGTTCTTTTTGCTCCTTCCAAATTTAAGATGTTTATTAGACGACCAGATTTACCCAGGGAGATACCTGAGCCTGAAAAACACGCAGAAGCCTGTGAGCATTCAGCACATAGATGACGCTGACAACTAAGGGGTCAGGTGCATTTGCTGGAGAAGTTTCTATGGACGGGAGGAGAACCCAGGGATCGGCTACTATGACCGCATAGGAGAGGGAGAAAAGACCAAGTCGCAGTGCAGAACGGGGAGCCAGTAACCTGTGGAAACCAGGAAACCAAGGTAAAATGGAAACCGTGGATACAGTTTGCCAGGAATTAAGAGCGATCAAGTGTTTCTCATCCTACGGATCCGTGGGTGAGACTAGCAGTTGGGAGGAGGGATGTGCCAGTGATTTGTGGTCCTGGCAACTCTGTGAAGTGGAGTGAATGGGAGACAGACCCAACACAGGTCCCACGTGGAACAGGGAGAAGACCTTTGGAGGCCCGGGACAGGAGTAAAAGTTTTTTCAATGTATTTTCCTATGAAGGGAAGCAATTGCCAGAGCCGGCAATATTGATTATGCCCAGAATACGCTGTAAGCAGTGCAGGCTGCAAAGAGTAATCCCTTGATTGGCTTACCTTAAGAAATGAGTCTGACTGAAGCTACGTGACTCACAGAAGCATCTCCTGAGCACTGTGGTAGCGTGCAGGTTAACATGACCTCCTCGATAACGGCCACAGCCAAGACCAGAGTAACAGTCTATGAAGCTGTGGGGCTAAGATGAGGTAACATCCATAGCTGAGGTCAGAGTAATCACCCAGACTCCATTCCCACAATCAGTGGCTTCATAGCTTGAAGGACAATCACATATTTTGTTCATCTTGCTTCTAATTTGAAAATGCTTTGACTTCTCTTTAAAGCATTGCCTGCCTTGGTTTCCATGGTAATTTCACATACTGCACATCTATACATGCGCCTTTAGCCTGATTGATAGATAATAAAATTCAGTGGAAAAGATGGCCTTTTGCCAAAGGAGCATTGGCCATTCCAGTTCACACTTTCTCTTAATTCTGTCTTCAGTTTTTCTTCAACCTTGTGTCACACTCTGGGGAGATGGGGACTAGAGACTTACTGCAGGAGTCTCTGGCAAGAAATGACAAAATAGCTGCATGAAGGAGTTAAAAGAAAGACTTTCTAAATTTTATTTAATAATTGTATTAGCTTATAAGGTACCTGAGATGCTGTGATGTGCATAACATTGTGGAAAGACTGAATCTCGATGATTAACGTGGCTACCGCTGTGGTTTGGATCTGGTTCCCCCCACTCCCTCCCTGCTCAGAGGCAGGGCCTTGTGGGTGGTGATTGGATTAGGGGCTGCTGCATTGGCTTGGTGTTGGGGGGTGGGTCACATGAGAAGAGATGGATACCTGGGGCCTCCCTCCCCAGCTCCTTCCTTCTCTCTGCTTCCTGACCAACATGGGAGGAGTAGCTTTCTTCTGCCCAGGACCTTCCATGATGGGTTCCAGCCTGCAGCTAGCTGACTATGGACTAAAAGCATGAGCCCAGCTCAACCCCTGTCCCTTTGAGTTGTGAATGTTGGACGCTGTGTCCCAGTGATGAGAAAATGACTAAGACATCTACCATGCTTATGACCTCTGTTCCCTTTTCCTCCAGCTTAATGCATCTGTCTAACCAAAACTTTTTACTCTTTGATGAAATTTCCTTCTTGTGCAATGCATCTTTTCCTAAATTCCCCAGAGTTCGGTAACTACCATGGTACTCTTGTTTCTAAGAGTTCATCGTTTTTAGATTCCACATATGAGTTAAGGTTCGGCTATAGATTTCTTTCAGTACCTGGATGGCTTCTCTCACTATAAATAAATGTAGCATTTTTCAAACCAATATAGATGTTTCTCAAATTCCTAAAATACAATTACTGTGTGATGCAACTATCTTATTTCTGAGTAAATAGCCAAAGGAATTGAAGCTCAGTATCTTGAAAAAATATTTGAATTTTCACGTTTGTCTTAGTTACTTTTCTCTCATTGCTGAGAAAAAATAGCTGACACTGAAAGTTAAAGGGGAAAGATTTATTTAGCTCACAGTTTATAGAGGTTTCAGCACATAATCAGCTGGCTCAAAGGCAGGGTGGATGGCAGACAGGCACCGCAAAGGAGAAACAGTTCATGGCACACACAAGGTAGCAAAAGCAACAAGGGACCTTAACAGTCTTTCTGCCACTTTTGTCTTATCCAGACTAGTTAATCCCAGTGCCATGGAGCCTAGCTGTGCACCATGAATCAGGTCCAGCGTCACACTCTCTCAATCCAGGCATCTCTGAAAAAGCCCCATTTATGACCACATGAGGCTTTGGGGGGAAATCTAAGCACAAAGCATAACGATGTTCATTTTAGCATTATTCATAAGAGACAAGATATGGAAACAATCTAAATGTCAATGGATGGATGAATGAAGACTGTATTATAGTTATGTACTATACTATAGTTATACTATAGTATATATGCATATATACTGTACTATAGTTGTACTATAGTATATATATACTATATATAGTTGTATACTATATACTATATATAGTTATATATGATATACTATATATTGTTAATATATGATATACTATAGTTATATACTATACAGTAGATAGCCTTGAAAAAGAAAATTCTGTCATTTGAGATAAAAGGGATGAACATCTTGGACATTTTGTTAAGAGAAAGGACTATATAAGTTGGAGAAAATAATAGGATATTTTCTGGATGAAACTTTAGAAAGGAGAAAGTTGCTAATGAGAGGAAGAAATGATCAGAACGTTGCCTTCTTGCAGACAAGAGGAAATGTGACAGAGCACAGTGGAGTTTGTGATTTTAGACAGTAGCCAGGTTTATAGAAGGACCAGAATTCTAGACCTACAGAGCAATGTTCTCAGTTTAAAGAGCTCACAGGACAGTCAGGTCATGAATTTAACTGAGAGCAGTTAGTGTGGCAGTGGGGAGATACAGGGTTAAACTCCAGCAGGGTTAAACTGCAGCTAAAGATGTACACAGTCTATTAACGTTTTCCATTTACCTGAGCAAATCAGCAAAATCCCCCAAACGTGCTGAAACTTGGCAAAACTTGGTCTGGCATTTGACTTGGGCACCACCTAGTGGCTCAATCATGTAAAGGCTGCATTAATAATAAATCCTGTTAATAGGGAAATTAACAGTAGCTGTCAACAGGGTGGTCCTAATTGAATAGAAATTAGAATGTGTAGTTTGTTCCAGTAACAACTTACAAAACGAAATCAGAGGATTTAAAATAACATTGTCTTAGCTTATATTTCCACGGATGTGATAAATTTTCTCTTTAAAAAATGAATTGCTAGCTTTCTGAATAAAATGCTTTTTCCGTTCAGGTTCATCCTGTGTCTCCATTGTTTTCTGAAATATTTGAACAGTGCTGTGTTTCAGTTGAGAGTAATATAAATGGCCTACGCTTCATCCTCTCCAGTAGTTTTTCAAACACAAAATTTCTCCCTGTCATACCTATTATTGAAATTGTGATTCCCATCAGTTTTCATGGAACAGATTGTTTGAGTCATTCTCAGGGAGTTATCTTCATTCAGAGCATGTTACAGCTTTTGCTCAGGGAGAACAATTTTTCCAACTTCATCAACCAGGATAGGTATCTAAATGGATGGAGATTGCCTAATTACTATAGTATGGAACTATTCCTCATAGTCTACTGTTCTTTCTTTAAGATAATACCATTTTGGGCCAGGAATTTAGCTCAGTGGTGCACTGCCTGCCTCACAAGCACAAGGTCCTGAGTTTGATCCCCAGTACCAAAAAAAAAAGAAATACCATTTTGACAATTTAATGCTATTTCTAATATTTCATAAGGTTTTTAAAAAGATAAGTATCACTCAATCTCACTTAAATGTAAAATCCAAAAAGTTGAACTCAGAAGCAGACAGTAGATGGTTTGGGGGAGTGCCTGGGGGGTCAGGAGTGGTTTGTGAAGTTGGAGATGTTGGCCAAAGGATCAAAACTTTCAAGAAGACAGGAGAAAAGCATTCTGGTCACTTATTTCTCAGTATGGTAGTTTAGTTAATAGAGCGGATACAGCAATACCTCAGTGAACAGATGCATTCAGCAAAATTTTGCTTCTGTTCATGAACTCCACATCGGATGATGAACACAACCAGAATTGTGGTACCACTGTATTAACAAATTGGTCAAAAGCTGAATTTTAAATGGTCTTACTACCGAGAAAGAATAAGTGGGAAAGGTATAAATACATTAATTAGCTTGCTTTAATCATTCCACAATTTATACTTCACATTGTACCTCACAAATATACAAAACATTGCTTTATCAGTTTAAAAGAAAAAATATTTTAAAACTACAATAAGCACAATAATTTCCCCTGGCTTGGGAGTGTATTAAAAGTAATAACATATTTAATTTGGGTATTTAATATTTGGGATATGAAAAATACTAATATGGAAATTATTTCATGACAAAATTTACAATTTACAATAAGCCAAAATGAATCAATATTGACATTTGCTCACATAAAATTTGTAATATTTGTATGCACATATTCATTCAGTTCTGTCCTTCATTCCATTTGGTAGTACGATTTGCTGTTTTGGAACTATTTTTTTTCTCAATGAAGGACTCATTGAAACATTTCGCGTAGTGCTTCTGGTGCACATGCTTTCCTTGAGTTTTGTATACCAGCATCACTTGCCTTTGTCTTTGAAAATGACATATGTTTCCTGAGAACTGATTGTAGGCTGCTGATTTGTTTGACTTTGTTTCTGTGAAGCTGCTGGCCCTCTCTCTCCTGGGTCGCACTGTTTCTTGTGAGGACCCCTCTGCGATTCTTCCCACGCCAGTGTACTAGTCCGTGTTTGCAAGAGGACAGATTGAACGCAGGCCGCAGATTTACAAGGGCAGCTTATAGTGTTTGCCCACAGAGTTAAATGCAGAAGAGTGCAAGGGATCTATCTGAGTGCTACAGATCCGAGGAATCCTCCAGGGGCCCGGATCCCATGGCAGTGTCCCAGGCAAGTCTGCACAGAGGCCGAGGAACCTGCACGGAAGACGGGAGGACCTGGAAGGGAAAGTCCATGGGCTGGCGCTGGCAGGCTGAAAGGCCCATGCTGGACGCCAAAAAATCTGCGCCAAGAACCAGGAGAGGACGCCCAAGGCAGAGGCGAAGACCAGAGCTCCCAGTTGAAGTGCCCGGGCCAGAAGATGGCCCTCCAGGGGAAGGCAAGGACCGGAGCTCCTCCCAGGGGAACAGAGCCTCTCCACAGGAAATCGGCATTCAACTCTGCCTCCTGTTCTCCTTTGGTTCCATTCCGCAGGACCCACTAACTCAGTTCAGTTGGGTGTCCCACGCGTGTGCTGACCATCAGTTAACTAACTACCACAGGCAGTGAGCCGGATTGTCAACCGGCTTCCTGTAGAACTGCGTAGGAGTTCAGTAAAGCTCACTTCCGGGGCTGTCTGTGTGTGTCACTGAAGTGGCCCCATCTTCTCCGGTGCTCTTACCCTTCTCTGCTCCCCACCCACCATGAAATAAGCAGCTGTGTTCCACCGATGTTTGTTCCAAGATGCTTCTCCTTTAGAGCAAGGCAAACATGGACTGAGTTTTAGAAAACCGAGAGCCAGACAAACCTCTCCTGCTGTGAGCTGTGGGTGTCACGAACTGGTCCTGCTAACTAATAGAGAAAGTTGTCGGTGCCAAAGAAGTGTCCTTGCTGTAATTATATCTGCCATGTTGTTTCGAAGCCTTTGGAACAGTTCTGAGGCAGGAATTTGGGAAGATTAGGAGATAAGTGCTAGAGAAGCCCCAGAATGCTAGAGAAGCAGAGTCTTAGTGGGATTTTCTTTTTTCAAAATTTTATGAACAATTAAACAAAATCTCTTAACAAAGTAGTTACTTAGGGTAAAAGACAAGAACCAAGGAGATTCTTATTAAGAAGAAAAAACATAATACAAAACTTTCTTTTTCAATGAATGAAGATAAACTAGTAATATAAATGAATATCACATACATATTAAAATGTTTGTGAAACAATGTAATTTGGAAAAGTATATGAACTTCCTACTTTCTACTTTTCTCTCTTCTATTTTGCTCATCATTTGTACA
>NW_004624921.1:30480-52285 GCF_000247695.1 Heterocephalus glaber
TTCTTTTTCAATGAATGAAGATAAGCTAGTAATATAAATGAATATCACATACATATTAAAATGTTTTTGAAACAATGAAATTTGGAAAAGTATATGAACTTCCTACTTTCTACTTTTCTGTGTTCTAATTTGCTCTTTGTGTATATGTATATATATATATATATATTCTCTCTATATATAATTTCTCATATAAGAGAAATGATACTTGAGCTCATGTGTCTGACTGATTTCACTTAACATTATGTCTTCAAATTGCACCCATTTACCTATGAATGCCACAAGTTTATTTTTCTTTATAGCAGTATAGTACTCAATTGTGCATAAATACTACATTTTCCTCATCTAGTCATCTGTTGGTAGACATATATGCCGGTTCCAAGATCTAATGGATATTTCTGATTGTCAGAATGCCAGAATGCTGATAAAATGCACATAGTAAATTCACTGCTCTGGAGATTTCAGACACACACACACACACACACACACACACACACACACACGGAGAGAGGCTCTTGGGAATTGAACTAGAGGCAATGCATCTTACATTTTGGCAAAGAGGTTGTCTATATTTTGCTCATGTCCTGAAACTTTTCTTGTCTTAGACATTTTCCTATCACTGAGACACAGGACCTTACAACCATGACTTAAAGGAGTGGTATAATTTGGGTCACAGTTTCAGTCCATGGTGGGCTGGCTCTAAGACAGAAAAACCTTGGCAGAGGGAGATGGTCAAGGAAAAGGTGCTCAGCCTTGTCAGGCAGCAAGCAGAGTCTGAAGAGAAGAGCTGGAGATGAGAATAAACCCTTCAAGATCCTGCACACATGGACCCACTTCCAATCAGGCCTCACCACCTAAGGGCGTGTTTATGAATTGAATTCATCCCTGGGTGAATCAACAGATGACTATAGTGCCCTTGGCATCCAATCAACTTCCACAGATACGAGATTTTGACAGGTTTTTTGGATGTAAACTGTAACATTCCATCCCTTGCCCCCAAATACTAATGTCTATGTCATTATGAAAAGTGAACTGAGTTTTTCTCTAGAAGTTACCTAAGTCTTTAAAGTTACAACATTGCTGAAAAGTCCAAGGTCAAAGTCTCCTCTGAGACTCAAGTCAAACTTAGAGCCCTAATCTCTTGTAAAAATCAAAATAAAAGTTAAATACTCCCAACCTACTATGGCACAGGGTGAACATTCCCATTTCAAAAGAGAGAGAGGGTATAGGAAGGAGTGAGATGAAAGCAAAACCTCAGGGGAAACATTAAATCCTGTATCATGTCTAGTATCCTAGGGAAGTTGTGGCGAGTCCTGAACTACAAAGAGCTTGGGTAGATCTACTCCACAGGGTTACCAGTTATAGCCTTCATGGCCTCTTTTCCGTGGCTTCACTCAGTTTTTGCAAATTTCCTCAGCAGTTATCCACACATTCCTGGCATCTCCAAATTCCTAGATTCTTCATTGTGTTTTCAGTTTCAGTCTCACACCTTCAAAGATTCCCCTCTTAAGGGCACACTCCCTCACAGGCCTTTTTCTGACATTTATGTGAATGCTTCCATGATCCCTTAAGCCTTACATTCTGCATGTCTGAGAAGTCAGCAGTAGATAGAGGACAGCGAGGTCTATGACAAGGTCAAGCAGTACCCAGACTGCCTTAAGTCATGATTGCAGAGGCCTCTGAAGTGCTGAAATGGCTGTGCACTGTGAAATGAAACTAGGTGGGCCCTCTCCAGAAGGGAGGATGGGGCATTTTCTCTCAAATAAAAGTTTATAGCTTTAGACCCTTGAACCTACAAAGGCTTGGGTCATGCTGAATTCTGAGATGCTTTCAAACCATCTCTCCTACTTCTTATTCAAAGTACTTGGCTTTTAAAAAATGTTAATCTTTTCAGCAACCTTTCCTCCAACCTTTGCTCACATTTGCTCCAACTTCACAGGCACTTTTTTTCATGGCAAATGTGTTTAAAAACTGCCAGCACTACCTTTGAACAGCCAGAATATTGGGCTGCTTTTCCTTGATTAGTTATTCCACTGTCCTTATTTTAAATCTCCTGCAAAATAGCAGAGCATGTCATGGGCAAAATACAGGCAAATTATTCTGCCATGACACACATGATTTCTAATCCACTGGCCAATGGACTTCTTGTTCCCAAGTAAAACCTCCTGAGTCTGACTTTTACCATCTGTATTTCTATCAGCATTCTGGTGTACTGAGGTCCAGCCAGAATCTCCAATCAAGTGCAGCATAGAGCATTCTAGGGCTCCTGTAGGTGGGAAGTCATTCCAAAACCTGTAGGAACCCCTTCCCAGTGCTTCTGTTCATTAAAAAGACTGTGCTGTGATAGGTATAGAAAGATTTTACCTCAACTAGATAGAAGTTTTTCATGTCAGTCTTACTCCCAAAATTAGATTAACTGGGGAATAGCTGAAATCTTTCCCTTAAAATTGGGAACAAGACAAGCATGATACCCTAACCCCTCCTATTTAATATAATACTGCAAATTCTAGCCAGAACAATCAGGAAAGAAAAAGAAATAAAAGGAATATGTGTATAAAAGGAACAAGTCAAAACATCATTATTTGGAGATGACATGATCCTCTACATATAAGAACCAAAAATTTCCTAGAATTAATATCCAAGTTCAGTACTATAGCAGAATACAAAACCAACACCAACAATGAACTCACTGTGAAATAAATTAGAGAAGCAATATCATTCACAATAGCACTAAGAAAAATTAAATACTTTCAATTCAACCTATCCAAGGCAGTGAAAGACCTCTAAACAAAATCTATAGTAATCTGGAAAAGGAAATTGAAATGGACATGGGACTATGAAAATTTACCCTTCCCATTAATTCATAGGTAGAATGAATATAGTCAAAATGGTCATACTTCCAAACTGATACAAAAACTTAACACTATCTCAATCAAAATACCAATAACATTCCTCACAAAAATAGATAAAACAACCCTAAAATATGTATGGAACCAGAAGGAACCCAGAATAGCAAAAGCAATCCTGGGCAACAAGAGCAAAGCAGGAGGGATCACAATATCTGACACAAGTTATATCACAAAGCTACAGTGATAAAAGCAGTATGGCCCTGGCACAAAAAGAGATATGTATATCCATAGAACAGAATAGGGGATGCAAAAACAGCTCCTAGAACATTCTTCTAACTGATCTTTGATACTGGAGGAACAATAGGCTAGTTAATGTTGCTGGGAAAACTCACAATTCACCTGCAGAAGATTGAGTCTAGACCCATGTCTCTTACCCTGTACTAACCTTAAATCAAAATGAATCAAAGAACTAAATACACAAACAGAAACACTTTACTTACTGGAAGATAAAATAGGTAGAACTCTTGAAGACCCAGGTGTATTCAAGAACTTTTTGAACACAACCCTAGTTGCATAAGAAATAATACTAAAAATCAGCAAATGAGATGATAGCAAAGTAAACAGCTTCTGAAGAGAAAGGAAACAACCAACAACATGAAGAGACAACCTACAGAAAGGGAAAAAAAATTGCCACTATTCCTCAGACAGAAGATTAATATATAGAATATGTAAAGGACTCAAAAAAATTAGGTCCCCCAAAATGAAAGAAACAAATAGAGAATATTCTGTTCCAGTTGCATCTAAAATGTTCACCAATATTTAAAACAAATAACCATATATTGACATTGAATGTGATTACTATGACTAATTTATAATTGTGCAGTTATGTAGATTGGACATGACAATGAACTATGCACTCATATTGATGACATAAAAAATAAGAAGATATAAGAAATAACACCGGTGGGTGGAAGCATTTAGCTCTTTCATCCTTCAAAAGGTGAAGTTTAAAGTGGTCAAATGATATTGGCTGAAGATCAAGACCAAAGTTGAACTTCAGAACATCCTTATTAAAAATAAAAGCTGCTACAAGAAACTCAAATTTGAGAAAAAATTGTCTGCATGTAATGTGTAGACAAAGAAATTCTCAGGTGGTGATGTGTGAATAAACAGTGGAAAATCCCTAGGAACCCTCAAGACTCAGAGAGATGGGAGCAGAGCCCACACTGTGATCGAGAGGAAGGAGAAAGAATCATCTTAGGGAGATGGTCTTGCAATGGCATATTTGGCATAGAGAAAGGGCACAGGTCCTAGTGACATTTCTGGAGGGGACAGGACACTGGAGACAGGAACACCATGTAAAGTTTCTGATGTGATTGCATCAGAGAATATTTTACTATGTTGAAGGAACTGGAGCCATTTTCATAGCTCACTATCAGGACTCAGCTCTGAAGCTTCTTGCCAAGAACATGTTGATTTCTGAAAGTTGTCACAAGGGAGCTGATAAACCAGCAGTGCCTATTAGTGTGGAAACCATGTTGGCAGCAAATTTTCTGAATAATTAAAGCATTGGCTCGGTCTAGGATACCAAGAGACCATGTTGGAAGAAGACATTAGTTTGGCACACATCCCCGGGACTGCACTTTTCATTTCCTCACTTCATGAACCAAAGGCAGAGGTTAGAGCACTAAGTGAAGCCAGTATAAAGAATACATCACTTTCATCAGTATCGTCCATGATCCCAAGAAACACTGGACACATTAAACCTGTACATAATTTTTCATAAGTCATAACGGGGTTTTAAATTAAGAAATAAGATGTAAGTTGTGATGCAGATTAATTACACTTTTTACCATTCCCAAGTGGCCCTCCATAATGAGCAAAGATCCTCATTATGCCAACCCTTAGGTTTCCAAACACGGGTTCACCACCCCTAAGGATGCAATTCCTACCAATCACCTGGGTGGTGAGACAGAAACCTCACAGATGCCACTGGGGGCAGTAGAAGCCTGGAATTCATGGTGAGCCCTTTGTCCGAGCTCAGAAGAGTGTCCAGAGAAGAAGGAATCCCGTCTGTCCGTCTCATATTTCACGGCAGCTGAGAGATTTCAAAGGTCTTCTCTGTGTTTTATACCCCAGGGGTATTTAATTAGTTACACTGACAAGTTGCAGAAATCCTGCTCCAGGAACAAGGCCTAGATAGCTGGCGACGATAAGTCTACCTCAAAATGTTGCATCTCAGTGCATTCTAGTTATTCTGAAAACTGCAAGCAAGAATGGGAAGGCCAAGCCTGCCCAGCAAGGAGCATTTTGTAACTGTATCTTTGATTAGCAGCCTTTGGAACTCATATTGCAAGAAATTTCTTATAGGATGAAGTAACTGCAGACAGAAGCTACCATTCTAAGTAGTCTGGTAGACTTAGGGCTCATGGTTCTGGAAGTTCTATTTACTGAGCAGAGTAAAGATGATACATTTCATTTTCCAAATAGAAAATCTTTTTGTACTTGGCAAGACTTTTGAGTCCATGCTATACTTTAGGAAAAATTCTCATTTTCACAAAATATTCTAAGATTCTTTATTATCATGCATCTATCTGCTAACTTTGGGAACATAGTTAAATGGATGGAAACATTCTTTACAAATTTTTTTCAAACTAATAGAAGCATAATTATATGTGAAATTTAACTTTTAGGTCACATATTTTAATAATACTTAATATATAATAAAAACATTTTTATACCTCAAAGAAATTCTCATTCTGTCACAGGATATTGGTCTATTGTACTGTAGTGTTAAAGGAGTCTTATTTCAAATATGATTCAGAAAAAATGACTAAGATTGACATTGAAAATATAAGCCTAGGTTGTTTTGTGGATTATGCATTTGTCTGTTCCTAATTAAAACAAATAAAAAATAGAATATTCACAAAATTAATCCTTTTCTCACAGTGTAGAAGATATTAAGTCAGTCCAGAAATGTACCAGGCCTCTCCATTTTTGACTCATAGATTGTCCTGAACCTCTTGTGAAAATATATATTATTTTATGTAGTCAAATATTTGAGTATCTTGCAAAACTGTTAGTTGGACTGGAAAATAAGTTCAGAAATTTCCACAATACAATGTTCATTGGAGTCAAATATTTATTGAGAAGATTAGGAATAGCACATTTTAAGATAATCACGTAATGAAATATAGTATAGGAATTATAGCAGTGAAAATAAATCTAAAACTATGTTCAACAACCTACAAAATTTAATAGCTTAATTTTGAATAAAAAATAAAAGTAACCCTTAAGGTTTCTATGTAATACACTAAATTATTTAAAATTCAAAACCTGGTAAAACTAAAAGTAGACATAAATGGAAAAGATATTTTTCTTTTCAGAAGCAAGATATTTGTATACATTTCTAAAGTCAGAATAGTGTTTACTTTTGCAGGTGTGAGGATAGGGAAAGTATTAAAATGAATTTAATTATTGGTAATACTTTATTCTTGATATGAGTAGTGCATTTACATTTTTGTATTGTTTAATTTTAGAAAACAATAATATAAAGTAAAATTTAAAATGATGATAAAATGGTTTGGAAATATATGACTTGCATATATATAATTTCATTGTAAGAAGAAATCTTTATGTGCTGCTGAAAAGAATGTGTATACTCTTGTTATGGGACACAATAAAAGCAGCTTTAAGAGGTAATTTTATAGATGTGAATGCTCTTATCAATAAAATGGAGCAAGCCCACATAAATAAACTAAATGTGCACCTCAAGGCCCTAGGAAAGCATGAACAGTCTAAATTCAGAGCTAATACAAGGAAGGAAATTATAAAGATCAAATCCAAAATAAATGAAATGGAGATTTAAAAACCAATACAAATAATATTGAATTGAAGAGGTGGATCTCTGAAAGAATAAACAAAATAGAGAACCCTTAGCCAATCTAACAAGAGAAAGGAAAGAAAAGAGACAAATCAATATAACAATAAGTGAAAAGACTGAAATCATAAAGGACACTGTGAGATTCCACAAGATTATTAGCAACTACTTTGCAAACCTGTACACCAATAAATAGGAAAACTCAAAAGAAAGACATGAATTACCAAAACTGAACCAACAAGACTTAAATGTCCTGAATAATTAAATAACAGGGAATAAAACTGAAGTAGTAATAAAAAACCTAATAACTAAGAAAAATGTAGGACCTGCTGGATTCATTGCCACATTCTACAACAACTTCAAGAAGGTCTGACATGACTATTCAAAATATTTAATGAAATTGAAAGGGAAGGAGTACTCCAAAAGTCATTCTTACCCCACCTACAAAACTAGACAAGGATCTAATCAAAATAGAGAACTACAGACCAATGTCTCCATTGGACAGAGAGGCAAAATTCTTCAACAAATTATTGGCAAATAATACAACAAATCATCAGGAAAATTTGTGACCATGGCCAAGTAGGCTTCATCCCAAGGATGCAAGGATGGTTCAACATACACTAATTAATAAATATGACCCATCACATAAACAGAAGCAAAAAAATTACAATCTTCTCAGTAGACACAGAAAAAGCATTTGACAAAATCCAACATCCATTTACAATAAAAATCCTGAAGAAAGTTGGTATAGAAGGACCTTATCAAAGTCTGATAAAAGCCACTTATGAGAAATTGAGTGCCAACATCATAGTAAATGGGGAAAAACTGAAAGTTTTCCTCTAAAATCAGGAATGAGACAGGGATGTTGATCATCACCACTTTTGTTCAACATAGTCCTGGAAACATTAGCCAGAGTAATCAAGCAAAAGAAAGAAATAAAAGGGGTAAATATATGAAAAGATGAAGTCAAAGTCTCATTATTTGCAAAGGAAGTGATTCTGCACCTACAAGAACCCAAAAATTCCACCAAAAGACTCCTAGAAATAATAACAAAATTCAGGATGCAAAATCAACACACAAAAATCATTCACTTTCCTGTACACTAATAATGAACTCACTGAGAAAGAAATTAGAATAACAATACCACTCATAAAAAAATTAAATACTTGGGAATTAACTTAAGAAAGACCTCTACAATGAAAGTTACATCACTCTAAAAAAGGAGATCAAAGAGGACATCAGAAAATGGAAAGATGACCAATCTTCCTCCATAGGCAGAACCAATAGAGTCAAATGACTATATTTCCAGTACTAATATACAGATTTAATGCAATTGCAATAAAAAAACCAGCAACATCCTCACAAAACTAGAGAAAACAATCCTAAAATTCATATGAAACCCAAATGAGACTCAGAATTGCAAAAGCAATCCTGGATAACAAATATAAGGCAGGAGGCATCACAAATCTGAGATTTGAAGTTATTTTACAAGCTACAGTAATAAAAGCAGCATGAAACAGAATTAAGGCAGCAGAAATTATCCCAGGGAATTCAGTTATTTGATCTTTACAAAGGGGTCACAAACATACACTAAGGGAAGATGGCCTTTATAATAAATGGTGCAGGAAAAACTGGAATCCACAATAATAAGATTGAATCACGACTCATATATCTCACCTTGTACTAAACTAAAATCAAAACAGATCCAGATATAAGTCTTAAAACAGAAACAATCTGCCAGAATGTAAAATAGGTAAAATTTTTGAAGCTATAGGCATAGGCAAGGACTTTCTGAACACAACCCACAATCCCACAATAGTACTAGAATGAAACTGAGAATCAACAAATGAGATCACATCAAATTAAAAAGCTTCTGCATAGAAAAAGAAACAACTACCAGAGTGAAGAGACAATCTATAGAATGGGAAAATATTTTTTACATGCTATCCTCTAACAGAGCCCTACCGTGTGTGTGTGTGTGTGTGTGTGTGTGTGTGTGTGTATAGAGAGAGAATTCAAAAAATGATACCTCCTCAAAATAAAAGACCCAATAAAAATTGGCACCCAAAATGAATAATCACTTCTTAGAAGTACAAATCGCCAATAAATACATGAAAAAAATGTTCAGCATCACTGGTATTGGATAAATGCCAATTAAAACAACACTGAGTTTCCTTCTTGCTCTGGAATGAATGGTTATCATCAAGAAATCAAATGATCACAAATGCTGCTGAGGCTGAGAGGAAAATGGAACCTTTATACATTGTTGGTGGGAATATCAACCACTATAGAAAACAGTATGGAGATTAATTAAAAAAAAACTAGAAATAGAACTTCCATTTGACCCATCTATTTACCTTCTAGGTATCTTCCTAAAATAATTAAAGACATGAAATTCCAGTGATGCATGCCTACCCATATTTATAGCAGCACAGTTTATAAGAGTTAAATCTTGGAAACGTTCTATATGCTCATCAACAGATTTATAGATAAAGAAAATGTATTTACACACAATAGAGTACTCCTCTGCCATAAAGAAAGATAAACTTGAGACATTTATAGGTATATAGATGCCCCTTGGGACCATAGTATTAAGTGAAATAAACAGATGCATGAGCTTATATATCTCATAACTTCTCTTATGAGAAATCCAAAATATAAATAAAGACCTAATAAAAGATAGCTAAGAGGAATTAGGGAGATCTGTTTCAAATGAGAAGGGGAACAAGAGATAGTAGGAATGGGAGGGAGGAGAGGGAAAGGATATGAGAGAAAAATAATTGCAAAAAATATGGGAATGGAACTTTTGCAAATGGGAAGGGGACCAAGAGTTGGAAGTAGCAGGGAGGGATGGGAGTAGTAGGGGATATAAAAGGAATACAGTTGTTTTATGTACATATACCAACTTCCCTTGGTAAATGTAATCATTAAATACTGCAAACATGTGCTAACAAAGTATTTATTGTAAGGACTGGTTCCTTCTGCTTATCTGAAGACTCCATTTCCTTCTATGTTGACTTTCTCCACTAGGGTAAGATTATAAGCAGGAGTCCTAGGCCAGTACTTTTAGAAACTGTACTAAGGAAAACAAGAAAGATTTCTCTCAGAAGTTCAAACAATAATTTTAACTTTGGACTTACTTGCCAATATACTCTTGACTCAATAATTAAACCCCATGGCTTATGTTTTCTGATCAACCTGGCAAGAATAATATTTTTATACTTGGAAAATTATACTACCCAAATCTTATAGCCAAAAATGCCAAGACTACGTGGAGAAAAATTTTTCAGTTATGCAGAGAAGAAAAATGGACTCATGTTAGATATAAGCAGAGCCCACTAATACACGTTATGCAATCTGAAGGCAGCATCCTTATGATGTAGTCCTCAGCACAGATATCAGCATTAAGCTTACTAAATGCATGACCCAGGAACTCTGCTCCATTTTACATGTTTCAATTTCCCTCATATGATATGTTATTTTAACACCTACTTTATGGAATAGTTATGTGGGTTAAAAGAAAATTTATATAAAGTGATAAATATGGAGCCCTTGTTTCTGTCTGGTTCCTGCATATGAGGAGGGTTGAGTTGACTTCTACTGGGCTAAGGAGACAAACCAAAAGTTAAACTTATTACAACATCCAGGATGTTTCTGGTTAGCAGGGGAAGGGAATCTTTGGGGAATAGTACTGCCTAGGATGCTAATGTGTTAGATCATATGTGTTACAGTATTCCCTCTGGAAGGCAGGAAGAACACTTTTTTCAGTATCCTATGGGAAAAATTTTTATCAAAAGGGCAAAGATAGGTGAAGCTAGAGTAGAAAGTCCTCTCACAGGTAAGTCTCTCCATCTTAGTGAGCTCAGAGATGCATCTTATTGAAAAATTCTGCATGATTTTAACAGATTTCTATATATGTTTTGAATATACTGCTCCCACATCCTCTGACAAAGAGCAGAAAAAAACGAAGAGCACAGTGTTTTAAAGATTGCTTTTATTACAAGAAATAGATAGAATGAAACATAGTCTTCAGAACAAAGCAATTTTTTGAATTCAACAAATACTTTTTGGGCACCATGGGTGATAAAAGCAATCATTATTGCGTGAGAAGAGAAAGAAACCTTCCATGTGTTAAGGATGATCTCAATTTCCTGAGGTGGTAGAATATGGAAATGTTCCTAGAGGCATTTCATGGATGGTGATGTGGAAAGGTAATTCTCATGAAGATCAGTAGATACCAGAAACTTAGAAGAGACTATGCCTGATCAAAAATGAGAGACAAGGTTAATAGAGAATAGTGACCTTGACAAAGCTTCTGGATAATGTTACATTTTTCCATCTCCAAGTGACATTTTGAGTAGAATAATGTAGATTGCAGTATAGAGTTATTAGTCTTTGCATGTTTCCAAAGGAATATCGTTAAATATGTGACTTGCACTTGACCTGCACCTGAGATTTAGTTGGAGAAGTCAAATAACTACCTTTCACATCAGGTTCAGACCAAAAATGACAATGAGGAGAATAAATCTACATGATGCAGGTGAAAGCATGGGTAGGGCTGTTGCTGAAAATATTTTTAATAAAAAAATCTTCACTTCTGCCAAGTATCTGACCCATTTATAAATTTTGTTCAAATATTATCTTTTTGATCTTTAGTTCTCTAAAATGTTCCTCTTTTCTAGGAAGATTCAAAAAGGTTAATTAAATATGAATTTCATGATATCTTGGGCAACCAGACATAGCAAGCATAGACAGTGGACATTGAATTTTATGACAATTATGTTCTCGTTCTAGACTGTTTTCCAGTGTTTCACCAGTTCTTGAGACCTGAAAGATATAGCTACACACAGTGAAGAGCTCAACAAGGGTTGATTATCTCTCCCTTTAATCTTTTCCGAAAGGTGAAATCTGAAATACAACATAGAAGCAGAGAAGGAGCCACCTGATACTCATCTATTTCCAACTTTTCTGGGTTTCTTTTCTTGCAGCTCCTCTCTATTGTCTGCAGCACCAACACAGTGTTCAATATTGCTTCTACCACTGTAGGCATCATACAGGGGGCTCCTTGTGTTTGAGAAACTTAAGTACAGTAGTTACCAGGACATGTGCTATATCATTGGTGTTGCCTTTGTCTCTGGACCATTATAATCCATTTTTTGTGTTTGATTCCTTTGAGAACATGATGAAAGTTGTAATTACTTCTCTAGGGAAAAAAATTAAGATAGAGTCATACACACAGACACCCACAAAACTGTGTGATATGGCAGGAGGATATGGAAAATGTGAAGGTTCTCTTCGCAAGCCTTAAGGGCCAGGGATTCACGGATGTTTTAATAAATGCTTGCTATAAATGTGTTCTAGGTGTAATCTTGTGTCTTTCTTGGTGTGTGGTGCTATACAGAATACATCTTCAATCCGGATCCCAATGCTGATTCAAGTTATTTTAAATCAATCTCTGCTCAATTTTGTTTTGTTTTGGGCTGTTCTCTCTGGTGGCTTTACAAATTATGAGCATACTTGTTGCTCTCCTATACCTGATAGATGATAATCATGTGAGTGTGTTTTAGAACTAGAAAAGTATTAAAATAATCAGATAAATAGTATCACATCTTAAGATGTAACAAAGAATATTTTATTAATAAGCACTAAATCACTATGTTGAACAAGTCCTTGTATTTGGATCTGTAGAGAATAAAATGAAACAATATACAGATTTCTATGGTTCTAATTCCAGGAAGGAAGTTAAAAATGTGCACCCTGAATTGTACTTAGGCAATAGTATGTAAAATTATAGTTGTAAGAAAAACTATAAAGGAAGTCTTCTGAGAGCCACAGAACAAATTTTATTTGTCAAAAGAAAATCATGTGTAGCAACCTGGAGGTTACTTGCCTATTAGATTGTTAAATTTTCATGCAATTGAAGAGGCTAGAAATGGAAAACCATTCTGGAAAGGAAAAGTATCATTGATGAAACATCTTCATGAAAGATTTGATAAAAAGCCAGAATTATTAACAAGTTAATGAAATGCATACCTATGACTCTTAATTTACATTAAAAGATATATATGAGGGCTGGGGATTTAGCTCAGTGGTTCCGGCGCCTGCCTCCCAAGCGCAAGGTCCCGAGTTCGATCCCCAGTACCAAAAAAAAAAAAGAAAAGATATATATGAGGGAAATAACCTTGTTCTAAATATGGACATTCACATTCTAACAGTACTGATAACAAAAAAGTTATGCAGTGAAATAAATGGCCAAAACACTGGACTATTAAAGGGGAAATATTATTATATGAACTTGCCTCCAAAGATTAATGTATTTTCAAGCAAAATTATTTTAGAATAAATGACTGAAATGGGAAAGTTAATTTTACTTTTTTTGGGTATTATGTTTATTCTCAGATTATGGGAAGAGAATTAAAACAAGTGTCAATAAATATTTTCTAGACAGTAAAAAGTTTTAGATTAATAATTATTTTACTATAATGATGAAGGTATCAAGACTCAGTTTCCATATGGTTTAATAATTTTGCCAAAGATCACATGTTTTGGGGAGAACTTATTATGCTTTTTTTCTTGGCACCCCAAAAGAGACTAACTGTATTACACATTTTCTGATAAAAGTTATTAATTGGGAGTATGTTGAAGAGCAAGGAATGTTTTTAAAAATAAGAAGAAAATAGAAATGAGGTATATGATGTGTTACTATCACAGAACATTTATTTCTTCCCACTTGGATATATATATGTTCCACACAAAACATTATAAGTGTGTTTCATGGTAGCAGCAGATTATTTATAGGACATAGGAATTTCTTGATTTTTTTTTCAGTGTGCAATATCTGAGAGAGTATAACATATATATTTACAAATAGACAATTATGTGCAACACATAATATAGATAATACATTTTATGGGGTTAGGGGTGTGAAACTTTATAGCCTAAACCTTCAATGATAGTCAAAATATCCTTTTTTATACTTTTGTTATTTTATTTTTTTGTTTAGCAAAACATTTATTGGTGGAGCTGGGGATTTAGCTCAGTCATGCTGCTGTCTGGCTTGAAAGCACAAGGTCCTGAGTTTGATCTCTGGTACCAAAAAAGCAAAAAACAAAAAACATTTATTGGTACATTTTAGATACACATAAATGTGGCATGAAACAAAATGCAAAACTGATCCTTCAAACTTTATTGAAAATAAAAAGAATGATGGGAACCATATGTCTAAATTTTACATCCAATGAAATGTTGAAATTAATCAGAGTCATGTCAGAGCTAACAAGGGTTTGTGTTTGAAGAATGCTGTGGGAAAAAATGTTTACAAGTTTATTTTAGTCTGATAATGATCCTATGTAATAGTCATTGATACAACTAGAATGTCTCCAGTAATAAATACTTATTTTTGGTTGAAAAATTCTATAACATCATGTGGTATGTGGTAAATTAGTTCCTTTGTTTTTGCAGACAAATCACTTCACAACTGCCCCTTTTTGTAATTCTTGAAACCATGAAGCTGAATACTAATGTGACTGAGTTCATTCTGCTTGGGTCGATGCAGGATCCCATTAGAAAAAAGATAGTGTTTATAACATTCTTATTTTTCTACTTGGCAACGTTGCTGGGTAACTTGATGAGTATTGTTACCATCAAGACCAGTTGGGCACTTGGGATCCCAATGTACTTCTTCCTTTTCTACTTATCCTTGTCTGACACCTGCCTCTCTACTTCTGTAGCCTCTAGAATTATCGTGGATACGCTTTTGAAGAAAAACAATTTCCTTCAGTGAGTGCATGATCCAAGTCTTTTCAGGCCATTTCTTTGGCTGCCTGGAGATCTTCATCCTGATCCTCATGGCCATGGACCACTACGTGGCCATCTGGAAGCCCCTGCATTACACGACCATCATGAGCCGCAAGGCCTGTGCAGTGTTGATGGCTGTGGCCTGGGTGGGTTCCTGTGTGTATTCTTCAGGTCAGATTCTTCTGGCCTTGAGTCTGCCTTACTGTGGTCCCAATGTGATCAATCACTATTTCTGTGACCTGGAGCCACTATTGGAACTTGCCTCTGCGGACATCTATGTGGTCAACTTGCTCCTGGTGTCCAACAGTGCGGCTGTATGTACAGTGAATTTTGTCTTGCTGATGTTCTCCTATGTAATCATTCTGCATTCTCTAAGAAAACACAGTGTTGAAGAAAGGAGAAAAGCCCTCTCTACCTGCATCTCCCACATCATCATGGTTGTCTTGACCTTTATCACCTTCCCCATGGATAAGATGGTAGCTGTGTTTTACATGATTGGGACACCTTTGCTCAATGCTCTGATTTACACACTGAGGAATGCAGAAGTGAAAAATGCCTTGAGGAAATTGTGGAGCAAGAAACTGATCTCAGATTTAAGATTAATGGAAGTTGGCACAGTTTTTGTATTGACCTAAAAACAAAACAAAACAAATGTTAACTTCTTAGAGTGACTTAAAAATAGTACTACCTTGAGGAATGACTGTTAAGTCCTTCAGGAGAATGGGCAGTGTGAACACACAGGCGGTTCATGTTCAGTTATTTTGATGCAGAGAAAGAGCAGGATGTAATCACATATATGCAAATCCACTGGCTTTGCTATTGTCCTCATGTGTCTGTCTGACTCTCTGCTTTCCTAATATCACCTGTTGTTTTGGTCTAGAGTTTTTTCCAACCTTCCCATTGACTTCTTATATTTCTGTGCCAACAGTGACCTGTCTGTATATATCCACAACTTTGACCCAGAGCCTAGCATTTCTACTCCTTCAAATGGTTTCCTTTATTAGACATTGTATCTCATATTTCATCATGGACCATCCATTTATTGTTCTTGGGTCAGGATAAAGCACTAGATTAATATATTTATTTTGTAAAGGATTCATTTCTAAATGAATCCTTATCTATTCTAAAAAGCTAAAGAGAGAAAAGTCCCAGGCAAGTTTATGTAATTTTCCACTCAATTCTTCAGATTATTCTTTAAACTCTTTCCAAGCCTCTACTTAGACCCTTGTACAATAATGACAGAGTACCATCCTTCTAAAGCAGTCCTTTGATATCAGGAAGACTACCACTTGGTATTATACTTACCACATTATTTTATTTGTAAATTTCCATTTTACCCCTTAATTGCTACCTTTAAACTTTTAGGGAGTATTAAGGTTTCTCTTGAATCATAGCAATTATAGTTATTTGTTTCTTACATGAAGTTATTATTTTATACCATAAATTGTCCAAATTGAGATAAAGATACAGTTCTTCAGTTCATGAATTTAACTTGTTCCATGATTCTGAGAAAGATGGCCACTTTCCTGTTTGAGCTTCAAAGATGGCCACGGTGGTGTTCATCACCCCAAGGTGAGTTTGCAAACAGAAGCAAAATTTTGCTGAATGCTTCTGTTGCAAGCTGAATTGTGTGCCAACACTTTTGATAGGACATTTGAATATACAGAATGAAGACTGTGATATTACTTTGGGTTGTTCTTACAGAAATAGTCACACCACAAGTAAATATAAATTATTTTAGAGACCTTTAAAAACAACTCGAAGATAATATGTTGAGCAAGCAGAAGATATTGGTATGAAAGGTATATGTCTAAGGTGGAGATGGATGTTATATTATGTTGCTAACCATCAGCACCACTATCTATAATTACATGGTCACTGAGACGCTCTGATTTTATTTTGCTTCCTTATTTGTTTATTTTATCAATATATAAAATTACACATGGATGATTTTATCTGAGACTTCCATTTCTTTTTATAAATTACTGAATTATATGAAGATTGCTATATTTATGTCAATTTTACTGACCTTGAAACTTCAGAGTTATTTTTATCTTGAGGGAAGTACTGTGTTTCTCTACAGAAATGAAAAGTTGTGGATTCTACCATGAACAACAGTGATGTACATACACCATCTTTTCTCAGATTCTGTAAATTTCAGGTTTAAATCCACACAAGCAGTTCATCACTAAACACAGCAGTTAAACTTTAATTATCCTGTCATAAGATTTACACTGTAGTATATTTCACTTGGCAGAGATTTAGCTGGTGTCTTCTTTTACTTCAAGGCATGGAAAACATATAAGGGCTGTAGAGTGGATACAACGTTAGTACCTCCCCAGATGCAATCTGTCTAAGATGTCTTCTGGACACAGACTCAAAACAGAGCCCAGTCTACTGTCTCCACCTCTCTCCTTAGGACAGAGACTGTGCCTTAAACCACGTCTGAGATTTTGTAACACAGATGCAAAGGGCACTGAATGTGTAATCCCACCAGGTTCTGTGGTTGGAGCCTGTGTTCTCACAGAGAAAGAGTGGAATCTGAGGACTAAAATAAGCAATATTTGTGGGAGAAAGATGAGACACATGATCCCATAAACCACCTACTTCCTCTAGGTTGTCATAAGCAGCTCCTTCTCCATTGAAAGGGGAGGACAGTCTTTCCTTGCCTGGACAATGCAACCATGTTATTGGGAGATCGTGTCATTCTCTGAGATGTGCTGTCACCAAGAGTGATCTCTGATACCATGTACTGTTTCTAAATAGCCCACCAAGAGGGTCCAAATGGTCCAGACTTGCTCCAGAAAAAAATGGATATAAGTGAGGAAGTTCCAGCTTTGGTTAATATGTATAGACTTGAGCCAAGGAGATTTCACAGTTGGGATAGATGTTGAATTTATTAGCATAAAGTAGCATAAATCCAGATAATTAAGAAATTATTCAACATTGAAACTCTTCCATGACCTGAGATGTGAGTTTTCTGTACTGAATTATGGCCTCCAGGAGAATGATATGTTGTAATACAAATTCCTAGTAGTACAGAATGTGATGATCTTTAAAGATAGTGTCCTATAAAGTTAAACAATCACATTTAAATAAAGTCATAAGCATGGCTTTAACCTAATATCACTTTTATTCTTTACCCCCAAAGGGGAGGATATTTGGACACAGAGAGACACCAAGAGGGATGTGTGATAATGAAAGGAGAGATTGGGATAACACTTGCAAATCAAGGAAGTACCACAAATACTTTCCCTAAACCACAAGTGTTAGGCAAGTGACATAGAATAGACTCTCACGGTGTTCAGGAGAAACCAACACTTTCAAGACCTTGATCTCAGCCTCTTTTAGCCTCCAGAACTGTTATTTACACATTCCAGGGTGTTAGAAGTTTTCACAGAAGCTTCAGGAAACTAAAATATACATTTCAATAAGAAGATTTAGAGCTGGATTTATTACACAGATGCAGGATTTTAGCTATATTAATTTTCTGTTGCTGCCATAACAAATAACCACAAACTTGATGATTTCAAATAACATAGATTTATTATCTTCCAGCTCTGTACAAAGCTTGACCTGGGTCTCACTACTCTAAAATCAAGGGGAGACCAGGGCTATGTTCCCTTCTTTTCCTTTATTGAAGCTGAAAGGGTGAATTCATTTCTTTGGCACTTCCAGCTTTTGCAGTCTAATCACCTTGCTTGGCTTTTGGCCTCATAATCCAAACTTCAAAGCTAGCCACCCTACATATATTTCACTACCCTTTCATCATTGTCTCTCCACCTGACTGTCTTTTCTGCCTTCTGCATCCACCGTTAAGTAGACTTCTGGTTACTTGGGATGATTTGGTGAATGTAAGATAAACTGCTTTAAAATCAACTGATAAGAAACCTGAACCTTTCTTTTGCTGTGTAAACTAATATATTCACAGGTTCTAGTTATTAAATTGTAGAAATCTCCATGGGCTTTTATTCTGCTCAGTACAGTAGCACTCAGAAAATGAAACAAAGATGCAGGAAGTTTCTTGGCAAAGTTTTGAGGAAATAATTAGAAAGCCCATATTGGGGAAAATGTTAGAATTTAAGGCAAAGAACATCCAGCTGACTGTGTCTTTTTGGAGTAGGCAGAAGACCCTGATTTCACTAACAAAATTAACATTTGCTGTTAAGAAGCATATAAAAGCATTTGAGACCACCAGTGAAAGTTATAAATGAATATGTTAGTGTAAAATTTTGCTCCTTTGTATTAAGGGCCCTGATGAGTTTCTAGAATATCAGGAAGTACCATTAATATGTGTTACAAGGACTCTGTGGGGCTCTGTGACAATGACAAATTGATGTTGGTGGTTCTGGGCTTAAGATGGATGGGTATAAAATTAAGTGAATGAACATGCCACTAGAGTTTGCAGGAATTGTTTAACGATGGTAATGATAATGACAAATGATGAGAACAGTAATAAAAAGAAATGTGGTTCATGACCCAGGTTCACTTTTATGTAGAATTTAGACTTAGAATCCTTTTTGTTTGTTTGTTCACCTGAGATCAAACTCAGGACCTTATGCTTGCCAGTCAGGCATGGCACCATTGAGCTAATTCCCTGGCCCTAGACTTAGAATCCTTTGACTGAGTGGATTCAAGTAGAGTTCAAGTCTTCTTGAAAGAGGACTATTGCATTGAAAGTATATAAAGTATTTCAATACTTCCCAAAAAGGATCTTTTAAGTCAATGTGAATTTGTGTAATAGAAGAAGGAAGATTACAAGAATTTAAAAGGATTATTTTGCTGAGAATAATGTCAAGGGGCCCCAAAAATCTAGTCTGGCTCATTATATTTAGAGTAGGAGAATATGGAGTTCAGGCAAAAGAGGTACATCCAACTCATATCCTTCAGTATGTAGAATGAATTCTTGGATTCAACTACCTTAAATTTCAGTGTAATTTGTCTTAGTTCCCCAGTCTTGACCTGGCAACATTTCTATTGATTCCTGTCCTGTGGAATATGCCCGTATATTAGGAAGGAACAGATGGAATTGAAGCCTCCTTAGACACACAGCTGTAGTTAGAAACTGTAGTCAATCAGAAGCCATTCCTCACTCTAAATGGCACTGCATAGAAGAAATTAGGCTTGTGACACAGATTCAGATAATGCAGAGCCAACAATGGATTCCATGGTCTCTTTTGCTAATCTGCCCAGCTGCTGCAAAAGCAAATGTATTCTAGAGGACAACGAGGGAGTGCAAGCACAGCTCCTTAACCTGAGTCTTTAAAATTTGGTGTGGACACAGATATTTTGATTCTAAGTGAATTCATATTCTTAGTCCTCATAAATAAGGAGGATAACATCAGTTCACTTGACAGGCCAATTTAAAAAACATGGAATGACCAGAAATGCGAGTAGAATTTGTACATTGAACTATATGAACTGGATTTTGTGAAAGTAAGTATGCCTTAAATTTTAGAGTGTGCATTAGCCTCAGCTGGTAAGGCATGGGCCTTAAAAGATCAGAAAATGAGAGTATTTTATGATCCAATTAAAGATTCTGACCCTCATATCATCCACCTCTGTTCAATCATTGTCTCCCCCTTGACTCTGGCCTTAAAGGCAATATTCTGTGACCAGCTGACCGATCAGGAAAGGAACCTGGTCTGATGTACAAAAAAAGCCACCATAGTCTTTACATTAATTTGGAATGAGCATCTACCCATCAGGGCCTGAGCCAATGGTGATCTCACAAGTAAGCAGCATAGGGAAGTTTAGCTACCAGATAGAGCTCTGAATAATCAATTGTTTTTGACTCTGTTTGGAGGAAGCAGGGTCCTGGATTATGGATATGTCCTGACTCAGGGATAGTAAAAAGGGGCCACACTGAAGAGGGCACCAAGTATAAGCCACCAGAGATTAGGCTCCAAGTGTTCTGATGAATGGGCTGAATTTTGCCCAGAAATGATCCAGCAGAAAGACAGCCTGCTATGCCACTGTAAGCACGTGAGTAGACAGTCTACTGTAGAAGGATATAGGCTATGAATGGCCTCAATGTGGACTCCATACTATGAATGCTGATGTGCCTTCTGCCCCTGCTGAGTATGCAACTCCCTAGCAACATATTCTCACTATGAGCTCAGCCTATGGAGGTCGGTCATCTCCCCGACTGTACACCGATTACATCAGACCTCTTCTACTCTGAAAGTTGCAGCCACTTTTCCTTATAATGGTGAGCACTTTAGGTTTGCTTTCTGCCCCCACAGCGTTTTCAACTATACTAATATTTGATGGCTTGCAAACTGTCTAATACATTGACATAATATCCAAAATGGACTAATCCAGGGATGTGTTAACCACTAACATGGCCAAGGAGATGGTACCTATTCGAGGGTAAAGCAGATGTGAAAATATTCTCATGATTTCAGAGTTCACTGATCTTACCAGATAGTGGATTACAATTACAAACATCAGCCTGACAGAGCAGAGGAAAAATGTGTAAAAAATTTATTTAAGGGATCAGCTAGGAGTCATTTGTGTAAGGATTTGGGATGCTCCATAGGAACTGAATTGCAAAACAATACCTAGCATGTTGGGGTCCCCACATATCCGATACTATTCTGAGATCCAAGGGGTGTTCAGATTAGAGGAACACATTTTCATAGCCTTCATTTTCAGTAGGATAGACTCATGGTTACTGCAAAGAACATACCTTCCAGGGATGCAGTGGAAACCACCAGATTTGTGCTCCTTATACAAGTGAGTGAACTAGCAGGAAAGGCACTCAGTTTGATTATTAGGGCAGAGTGGATACATTACAACACACTGCAGCCCAATAACAAGATGATTCAGGACCGAACACTTGGAAAAGAAGTTTACAGTTAGTTATCTCTCAAGGCATACAAATCAAACCAATGGAAGTGCTCATCAAGAGTGAGAGAGAAATGTAGGCAAGACTGTAAATGGGAGACGTTCTAAATCAATATGATTCTTGACATTGCTACAACAATAAGGAGAGTATCTTACATCTGTTCCCTTCATTTTTTTCCTGACTGACATTCTTGGTTAAGGATACAAATGTGGTATATTTACTGGAAGAGTAAAGCTGCCTTCATTTTATAAATCTTGAGTTATACATTCTCCAATTCTTGTGACAAAGCTATGAATTTTCAAAAATCCTTTATCACTGTGGTAGCTAGAATATTTGGGATTATACAGGCATTAAAAGATTAATAATAGATGATCATAACCAGTAGGAAGATACAGTCAAACAAGTCTGGTTGACTCTAAGACATTAATCTTA
>NW_004624921.1:52385-129259 GCF_000247695.1 Heterocephalus glaber
TGCCTTTCTTTTCTTCTTTCTTTCTTTCTTTCTTTCTTTCTTTCTTTCTTTCTTTCTTTCTTTCTTTCTTTCTTTCTTTCTTTCTTTCTTTCTTTTTGCCTTATACACGGTCTCACTTTATAGTGTAGATTGGCCTTAAACTCACTATGTAGCCCAGGCTAGCCTCAAACTCTTGAACATCCTCCTGCCTCATCATCCCAAGTGCTAGGAATACAGGGGTGTACCACCATGCCCTGCTTTCTTTGCTTTCATTTGAACTCAAGTTTCTATTGACCAATTTTCACATTTGCTAGTCCTGCCATTGTACCCAAAGGCAGAAACTCTCAATTTTTGCATAAAGGTGATGAAACAAAAGTTATTTTGAGTCTCCAGATCTGCAGACAGAGTTTATGTATATAAACTGGGCTGACTTGTGGGGTTTTTTGGTTAATATATTTATCATATTCTTTCTACTGGAAAAAAAAATGTCCCAAACTTCTGCTTAGGGTATGTGGGGGAAATCAACTGGGTCATGATGTGATCTGGTTGCTGACATCCCAGGGGGAACAGGAAGAAAAGGAGCTCTAGCTGTCTGCGGATTTCTATTTAGATCTAGAATTATTTATGTCACCACTGTGTATAAAGTGTTGCAGTACTGCCCACACTCATTGCGGCGTTAGTGAGGCATCTACAAAGAGGTAAAATTCTAAACTACTAGCTACCAGATATCTAGCCTTCTCAAATTACCTCCTTGTGCCCCTGTCAAAATATTAATACTATTAACACATGAGGTCATTTTATACATTGGATTTTTAAATCCTTTTAAAACCTTTTTACCTCAATTCCTACTGTAGTGTAATGATTTTTAAAATCCTTTCTGTTACTTTTGCTATTGTGCAATTGAAGTTATTAGATACAGAGTAAGAAAAAGACCGGTCTTTTCACTTAGCTGAGAAAACACCATTACTAAGATTTATGCTGTGTCAGGTGCTCATACCAAATATCCACGATAAATGTAAACATTAAATGTCATAAATATTAAATAAAAACAAGAATAGTAACAATAATGAAAAGGGAACCAGAGATTTAGATACAAAGAGAGAAAGGGAAAGGGAATAAAAATGAAACAAGATGTGTTACATAGACACACCTACTCCCCGAACTTCATGTATTGCAAACAAATACTAATAAAAGGAAATTAATATGAAACAAACAAACATAAAACAATATTAAAACAAATAAAATTAGGAAACATATATATTAGTTTTTTTATAAAATGGGATCAGAGGAAATTAGGCAGTAGAAGTGCAATAAAATGACTTGGGGAATGGGATATGGTAGAAAGAAAGAAAATATAATGAAAACAAGCTTTATAAAAAAGTTTTTCAAAGATTGAATTTACTTATGTTAAGAAAAAGCCATATACAATGACTAGCATAAAATATTAGCCTTAGTCATGGGAGCTGAGGAAAACCACATATATAATGAATGAAAATAATGATACTTATATGCTAATGAGTAATGGTCATAAAATATATATTTGATATTTGACATCATATATTTGAATTTAAAGCATCTGAAATACAGTCCACTTGAAATGCCAAAGCAGTAGCAAGTTTAAATCATCAGTTTGATTTTTCAAACTTGTCCAAGAATAACCATATGAATTGTCATTACATCCACTTCTGCATCTCCGCAATGCTTAAGCTTCTCTTTCTGACTGCACCTGATGTCTTTAGGAGCCCCCGGACCTCTGGAGTTTAGGAAACTCAGCTCAGGTTCTCATATCACATAGAAGCAAGAAACTCAAAACTAAAAGCCAGATTCCATTTTCCTGTACTTTTGTGATGTAATTCTCAGTCTCCTTCCAAGTCTACATAATGTTAGTTTTAGGTATGTTTATTTTAAAAAGTAATTTATAAATGTTATAGCTAACATCACTAATTTTTCCTAAAATGTGCATTTATTGTTTTGCTTTAGAATAGATTCTTTTCCATTCATTATTCTAACTTCAAGAAACAAGGCTATCCATTCAATTTTAATAGGAATTGATTGATATCAAATATGTGAGTTATTTTTGGTTTTTTCTTTGTGTAAAATTATCTCTGAATATTTATGGAATAATTCTGTTTTGATCTTTTGGGAAGAATTTCCTATTGCAAATATTCTTCAATAATTTTCACACTATTCTAAATAAAGTAAAAATTTGGGATATTAACAGTGTACAAGTCAGCTGTAAGAGATTTGTTCTAGGTGGTCGAGGTGGTGCATGTCTTTAACCCTGACACTCAGAAGGCTGAGTTGGAGGCCAGCCTGGGCTACATAGTCAGCCCAAGGCAGCCTGAACAACTAATTAAGATCCTCTGACAAAAAATTGTATTTCTAATATAAAATGTAAAATGAAAAAAACAATTTTCAAATACTGGCTTCAAATCTGAACATGTTAGAGGCTGGGGCAGGAAGCTCAGAAAATTGAGGAATGTTTTACACTCTGTGTCATATAAAAAGTAATGGTAAAGATCATAAGGATTTAAAAACCTCATTAAATAGCTCAGATGAGTAACAAGCAGAATTGAGTAATGAGGTGAGTGAAAATCATTAATAATTTCATACATTCATTGGTTGATATTTTAATAAATCACTTGATTGAAAATATTAGTTCTTTATAGATGGAAAAGTCCATGGAAACTGCAATTGCTCATATTGTCAGAAGAAATGATGCCTCTGGAATTTGAGGGAATTTTTCTAAATCATATAAAGGGAGCAGCAGATCAGAAACAAGGTGCTCTTTGTCTGCCTTAGAATATCATAGATTCTATCAATTTTATAATAATGTGCGGAAGAAAATTCTAGTGATCACTGTTGGAGGAGTTTAAATTATATAATTAATGGTTATATTTTATATATTTTTCCACAAAACTGAAAAGACCTAAGGAAAGTGTAAGAAAAATAATTCTTTTTGGAAGTACTTGATTTGATTATTCATAGCTATAAGTGTTTTCTTTTGTAACATATTGGATTAGAGATCTTGTTTAATAAATGTATTACCTTGATTTAAGCTCTTCTACTTGTGAAATGGAAAATTTTACTTCCTATTCCAAATCTTGGTACTTAGTTTAGGATTATCAATAAAAGATAGTTGCCAAGGAGCCAGGAATTTATCTCAGTGATTCTGTCACCTGCCTTGCAAAGCACAAGGTCCTGAGTTCGATCCCCAGTACCAAAAAAAAAATAGTTGTCAAAATATGTCACAATGTCTACATAAATCTATGTAGAAAATGCTAAACTTATTGAAGAAACTAAGTTTCCCTTCTCTTACAAATACCTTACAGACACAAATTATTCTTTTAAATCAATACTAAGCTAACATTTAGTTAATCATTGCATTTATTACATATTCATACCTGACCTGTTCTATATGGAGTTTTTTTCTGCTTATTTCTCACAAGAATCATTTTAGGAATATGTAATATCATCATTTTACAGATGAAACTGAAGCTCAGAGAATTTTGAAATTGGCCTAAGATTATTTAACAGTTAGGTTTTTAATGCATATTGGAAACCTAATTTAGGCACAGTCACCTGTAAAGATAACATGTTTTCTTACGTATAACACCCCTAATTTTATTTTAAAGGCCAAGTAAATATCAGTATTGTTTCCTACAGGAAAAAAAAAGTGAAAGTAAGGACTCCAAGATGAGGCTGAAAATCAACAGTCAAATATTTTATTATTTTTGCTTCTTTGATAGAGAAGATGATGAGACATTGGAGTTCTGAGTGTTCTTCTCAAGATTATGTTCAGTGTAGATTTTATTAATGAATTTCTTGGAGGAGAGATGACAATATCAAGTATTTAGAAGCTTCAAATATAACGGTTGTCTTAGTTACTTTTCTCATTGCTGAGACAAAATACCCCACACCCAAAGTTAAAGGAGGAAAGGTTTATTTGGCTCACAGTTTATAGAGGTTTCAGTCCATAGATGTCTGGATCCAAAGCAGGGTGTAGGGCAGAGGAGCATCGCAGAGGAGAAATAGTTCACAGTGGGCAGAAGGCAGAAGGTAGCAAGTACAAGAGACAGGTGACAAGCAAGGATGCTCTTTCTGTCCCTTATATCTTATCCAGGCTAGGGTGGGTAGCACTCACATCTTTAATCCTAGTGTGCCATCTTTGATCCCAGCATCACTCACCCTACATCCAGCCTCCTCCAAAAAGCCCCACTTCTGACTGCATTAGGCTTTGGGGAGACATCTAGATATAAGCTGTAACAGTGACATTTCTACTTACTGCACACATACCAGGGGCTCTTAACCATAGCTGTGGCACACCTTGAGCATTCACCATTCTCGCAAATTTTTTGTGAATTTACCGCCCATTTCTGCTAAAGATGTAGTAAAATCCAGTATTAGTGCAATAAAACAAAGATCCAGAAAAGAGTGCAAGTACATATTGAGTTCTCAACAAGATGCCAACAAGACAGGGAAGATTTTATAGCACCCATTCTCCCATAGAGACATTGAATTGAACAATTATCCATGCTTCAAAATACCTTCATAAAGACTAAGAAATCCAAGAGACTTGAGCCCTTGAATGTAATGAAGACATAAGAAAACAATGCACTGAAGAAGATAGGTAGGCTCACTTCATTCCTTCACCTACCCAGACAGTGTTGCCTGGAGAGTGCTATCACCTGGTTGGGGAAAGAGGACAGAAGTCAGCACCAGACTTTACCTTGGAGCCCAGCACTTGTCACGCTTAGTAAAAGCTGATGTTGAGCAAGCCCCAGGATCTCAAGACTCCAGGCTGGTAGCCATGAACGAGTCTTCATGCCCAACCTAGTACCAGGTCTCTCCCATCAGCCCTGGGATTTGGGCATACACCAATGCTAGTGGGCTCCTCACACACACAGCTTCCAGGCCCATCCTACTGCTGGGTCAGCACTCCTGGCTTTAGTCCCTAAGTGTGGCCCAAGACAAGTAATAGCCTACAGTCTCATCCTCCAGCTTAGTCCCTGGAACCTCATACTCTAGCATGACCAGTGAGATGGCAGGCCTCATCAGCACTGAAACAGTCAGGGCTTGTGGACCAGGCTCCAGCTCGATCCATGTGGAACCACATTCCCAGTGGCCAGTGACTGAGGGCCACCCTGGAGGGTCAGGCCTTTAGTCCCAAACACTCAGCTCCAGGCCAGGCTCTGCAGACCCAGTTTTCAGGTGATTCATCACAGCTTCAAGCTCCAATCCAGGTCCCTGGTTCGACACAAGAGTCTCTACTACCCTTTTCTATTCATATAGAATGTTCAATGAAATTTCAAAAAATAAAATAAAAACAGATATTTACATATGTTCTATTGAATACATACATTGAAAATCATTAATTCAAGGAACAAAGTATTCAACCATGTAATCACTCAGTTTGCTGAATTACTGTGGGTGAGGGTAATGATCCTAGGTGTGAGAATTTATTCAAAATGAAGCAAATCCATTTCTAGTTTTTAAAAAGTTAAAAAGAAACCTGTGCATTAAATCGTATTGTTAGGTATGTGTGATGGTTGATTGATTGTATCAATTTGAGTAAGAGAAGCTCAGCTAAATTGGCTCAGAAATTCCACACCCTAGGTGCGGAAGACCCACCCCAGGGCAGCTTGACTGCTGGATGGAATAAAGGGGAAATGGAGAAGGATGGATCTGCTTCTGTTTCTTTGGAGGAGCTCCAGTCTTTCCCTTCCCCTTGGACGTCATCTCCTGGCTTCCAGCACAGATCCTTCAGCCTCCTGACATGGACCCACTTGGGACCCTGCAGTGAGCTCCAGACCTTCAACTAAATCCTTTGGTCTCCAGTGTGTGGACAGACCCTCTGCACTCTTCCACATCTGACTCTGTGAGTGGCCATTGTAAGCCAGTCTGGTAAATACTTCTGTACTGGTATATCTTGTATTATATCTGTTTCTCTAGTAAACACTGACTGATGCAATATGTGATTTGGTTCTGATTGTGGTGGAAACTTTGAGAATGAATTTTCCCTAAGGTCATTATCATATTGCATCACTATTTTAAATAGATTTTATTATTAGAGAAAAAGACCATTTATTGCTAAAGGTACTGTGAAATAGAAGATTTCATTAAGTGAGAGAACAAGAAGCAAGGAACAATAGTTTCAGCCAGCCAGCCTGAGTTTAGGCAGTCAGAGATTTTCTGTACTAATTATCCCCAAAGCAAGTCCTTGAACATCACTCTTTACTTCAGACAGTTGGACCCAGATTATACTAGGAAAGTAAAGCAAAACTCAAGCCCTGGAAGACATGAGTTCCTTTTTTCTTTATCTACTGTAGAATGTTTGGTGTTCTGGGGTATTAAGCATGCCTGTTAAATTTTAAACATCTGCCTTATAATTGCAAGGCACTATTCTAATTATAGAGGAAACAAATTAAATTGATAAGATAATGTAGTACATCTGTACATGACTACACCTAGGGTAGCACAACTGTGAATAAAAAAAGCTCGATATTTAATAAATTGAGATGTTAGCATGTTTGAAATGGTCAGAAAGGTGAGGAGAGATTCCTTTGGGATGGATCTTGATTTAAGATGATAAGTTTCTCCAGGTGATTGGAACACATACCCAGGCTTGTGTGTAGTTGCACAGTTTCTTCTAAAGGAAGTCAAGTAATGTAATTCAAAGTTGTCAAAAACTGCTATGATTTGAATTCTTTTAATCTGAGAGTCTATAGCAGAGAATAGTACTGATTTATAAATTCAGCAAGAAAGCAAAATGAGAAGAAACATTAAAGAATCAGAGAATGTACTCGGTTCTGAATCTGAATTTAGTAATGCTACTATCATTCTCATTGCTATTACCACTATTTTATGCTACAAGAGAAGGCAGACGTGTAATAACTATGATAATATACAGATAGGACAAAATCCAGTTTTCCAAAAGTTGGATGTGCCTGCTCCATTATTATTGTAAACAGCTAGCAGGATGTTGGTGCTTCCTACTCATTTTCCTACCATTATTACTTCAATAATTATAGAAGTAGTAGAGATGGAGTCTCAAAGAAGAAACCTACTGAGGGATAGCTTGATTTGAGAACCTTGAAATCCCCTTTAATCAAAACTTCTCCTTATGTTCTTCTCCACATGAATAATAAAGGTGACTCCACTAGTGCATCTGAAATTCCAACACTGAAGATTTATCTATTTAAATTGAAAATCATTCTTTTCCCAAACCTGTAAGAATTATCTTTAAATGAAAATCTCTTTCTGCAAAACTGAACTCATCCAAACTAGAACTGATAAATGCTGCCACGAGACATGAACATGTGAAGGATTCATGAAGGAATATCAACATTAAAGGGCAGAGTCTTTCCTTTTCATGCTTTTTATTTTTTATTTGGGTTTGTTCTTATTATCGATTATCTGTTTGTTTCTATTATTTTACTAGACAAATGTGTAAAATACCAATGCATAGAAAATCCTAGGAAATCATCAAGCACTCTGAGTTTGCAGATGAAGAAATTACCTGAGACTTTATGTCCCAACTTCCAAATAAAACAGGGCTAACTTCTCTACATAATTTATTGTATTTCTTTACATTATCTTGTTTCTGCCTCCATTTTTATGCTATCCTAGGCTACAGAATGGTTATGCATCTTGATAGAAATCCTAGTTATCATAATAGGTGACAGTGAAATTGAAAGCTTGTCATTTCATCACTGGGATAAAAGAAGCACCAGAGAGCTAGATGATTTGCTCATGTTAGGACTGCATTCTTTTAGAGGGATATTTTGTGCACTTTTGGACCCATTTCTATCCCACCACACTGCCTCTTGGACTAGAGCATCTTGAGATTAAATAGAAAGTCATAAACTCATGCACACATAGGCAGATCTGAAGGAGAAGCTGCAGAACCCACCCAATTTCTGCTACTCGAAGACTCCAGGAGTGGAGGTGTTGCCCAGACATGGTGGTGTTCAGAATAGACATATGCAGATATATTTTTATTTCCATGAATCAAATAAGTTACATAGGTGATACCATAACCCTAAACAAAGTATTGTTCTGAAATTTGAGTGTCTTTATGTTATTTTTCCATCCCCTTTCCCTTCCCTCCCTCCTAACTCCACCCATCCTTTAACCCTCCCTTTTTTTGTACGTATTAGCAGAACATAATGAATGCCTTAAATAGAAAGAGTGCTAAGAAAATATTTACCCATAAACAGATAAATAAAACTTTAAAAGTTAGGCATGTGAAACACTTGGTTAGATTTGCAACTGAGGGGATTTGCTTCGTTTCTCTCAACTTTGCTTCTACATCTGAAGTGCAGACTAGCATTTTGAGGCAAGGTGATCAGAACAGATTAACATTAAATACTTTAAGTCCTCATTTTTACATTTTTAATTGCTGCAATTATTCACTTATTCTGTTAGACCTAAGCGCTCATATTCTTTCTTGTGCCTGTCTTTCAGGTAATTTAAATGTCTTATCAGTTGGTTGAACTTAATCCACGGAGAGAAAAAACAAGGTAACTGAGTTTATTTTCTGGGGTCTTACTCAGAACCCAGCAGTTGAAGAAGTTTGCTTTGTGGTGTTTTTGTTCTTCTACGCAGTCATCATCCTGGTAAACCTCCTCATCATGCTGACAATGTGTATGAGCGATCTTCTAAAGTCTCCTATGTACTTCTTCCTCAACTCTTTGTCTTTGTGGACATTTGTTTCTCTTCGTCCACAGCACACAAATTGATTCCTAATTTATTAGCACAGAACAAAACTATCTCCTATGAGGGGTGCAATTGCAACTCTTTGGGGTACATTTCTTCGGGTGCACTGAGATCTTCTTCCTAATCATCATGGCCTATGATTGCTATGTGGCTATCTGCAAACTGCTACACTACACGACCATATGGACCAGGAGAGATGCAATAAACTGTTACTGGGGACATGGTTGCGTGGGTTCATACACACTGTTATCCCAGTGTCTCTGGTTGTCCAGCTCCTCTTCTGCGGCCCCAATGAGATTGATCACTACTTTTGTGATGTTCACCCTGTGCTGAAACTCACCTGGAAGGACACACATCTAATCGGAGGCGTGTTGACTGCCAACAGTGGGACCATCACGCTGGGCAGTTTTGTCATCCTGCTCATCTCTTACACTGTCATCCTGGTGTCTCGGCAGAAGCAGTCGGCAGAAGGCAGGCACAAAGCCCTCTCCACCTGCAGTGCCCACATCACTGCGGTCATCATCTTCTTCGGTCCCTGTACTTTCACGTACATGCGCCCTGATATCACCTTCACTGAAGATAAGATGGTGGCCGTGTTCTACACCATCATCGTGCCCATGCTAAACCCTATGATTTAAACACTGAGAAATGCAGAAGTGAAGAATGCAATGAGGAAACTGTGGAGCAGGAACATTTACAGGGAGGCTCAGGGTAAATAGTTGGAAATAATTTATTTTTTATTTTTATTTTTTTGGCCTCACGTGCTTTAGAGCACAAAATGTTTTTTATTAACCATTAATCTTAATACACAGATTAAGCAGGAGTCAAAAATAGCACATATTAATATATTCTACTAGCATCCTCCTTTTTCCCCTCAACTTTAAAATGTGCCATGTAGATCACTAGTTCTCTCTTACAGTAGTAGATATTTGCAGAGAATAGAAATTTTGATCTATTTTGCAACTATTTTTGCTGAATCTAAAATGACATTAATTGAAAAAAAATGTTACTCAGGACAACAAGCAAATTTCTATCAATTTCATTTTAAATGTTCGTGTCAAAGTCAGAGCTGACATTTAAACTTTCCAAATGAATTTTGGTACATTCTGAAAATTGTTTCCAAATTTTCAATGTGATCTGTCAAAATACAGTGTCACAGCTCTGGTAAACTTTTTTTGTGGCACTTAAGAAAGATGAATTGTTTAATAAATTTCTTATGAATATATAAAAGGGGAAAAAATCAATGAAATAAATAATTTAAACTTGGTGATCTCATATTTTCTCAGCTTTGGTTAAGTCGTCTGTGTAATGGACAAAATAATAACATCACTAGATTGTCACGTAACGGAGGAACACATGAGAGGATAACATTCCACAGAAGTAAAGTATGACTTGACATTGTTATATTTATTTGACTATTTCAAAAATCATACAATTTTCTAAAATATTAAGGCCAAAGGAAGCTTAATAAGCTCAGAATCTCAGTCTAGTCATACTGTGCATCACTATATATTTTTTTAATTTTTGTCTTTTCTCATTTATTTAAATGATGAAAAAATTTCTTATGAAATATTTAAAGTTGTTTCTGGGGGTTTGAACCGTGGTCGGCATGTATATGGTAGATATGTATAGTAGTGTGAATGACAGAATGTATTAAAAACAACACAAATGTGCTTACACTTTCATTCTGTATCCTCTAAGACTCAGTGAAAACTAAGCCTGCTAATTTTGGAATAAGAGCAGAGGTATGCATGGAGATTCAGAAATATAAAGCACAGGCATCAGTGACACATATTTTTCCTCACCTTCTGATGGAGAAAACATCCTGTTCCATTGTTGGATTCATTTTCTTTTCTCTCACACACAAAAGAGATTGGTAGACACACCTCTAACACTCCCTTCCTATTCATTGTAACATCTCATTAATATTCGGTTTCTTAGAGTCTCTAAACTTTACTTGGTGGTAGTTGGAAATCCCTATTCATAGAAAGTGACTACCAGGAAAATTAAATAAACTAAATGAAAACAAAGCCACATGTGAAGTACAGGTTATGATGATTAAATTAACAGAAGAATTCAAGCTTGGAAAACCATAATTCCTACAATGTTTGAAACAAACAGCTTTACTTAACACAGTGAAAACTTTATCACTGGCTAGACTTACCTAACCCCTTGTCCATCCCTGCATTCCTCAAACATTCATACTGGAAAAACATCTTTTTCTTGTCTTAACTTTTATCAGCGTTGGTGATCGATTCCCCTTTTACTATGAACCACAGACTGCTATTTATTTTCTTATAGAAAATAAACAGATCAATGGTTATTTCTTTGCCATTCTTTCACTGAATATCCAGAAATCTCAGAGCCAGGTGTATCCTCTACCTAGGTTTGTGTTCCTAGCTTGGGGTGAGCTTTATGCATTACTTGAAGAAAGGACTGCGAGGCTTAAGAGTGAATCTGATGTTGACACATACTCAGAATTAAAACAGAGAAATCAAAAAGATGCAGCATATCCAATGATAAAGTTATCAGTCTCTCTCTGGAATCATATTAAGGCACAGTTATTATCCCAGTTCAGAATGTTTGCACTAAGTCTCTGTGTACCTCTGTTAGCTCAATTTACAAAAGGGAGCAAGGGCAATGCCTTGCAAAATAGGCTGGCCATAAAGGTCACTTGTGAATTTTTTTTGAGATGCAATGGAAAATATTCTGAGACATTCTGACCCATTAAGTCCAGGTTATTGGTTATGCAAAAATCTGTATTTTAGCAACAACCCCTCATGATTTTTATGTGGTCAGTGGAACATGTGAGCACTTAGATTTGCAAAGCTGAAAACAGATGACCTTTAATGTTCTTAGGACACAAGGGCTCTATGAATCAATAGAATTCAAAGAGCACCATCTGTGCTGCTGAAATTGAGCTGAAGTTAGGAAACTGTGAGAGGTAAATATTGTCCACTTGATCATTTCTCCACAATACACTTTCCTTTATTCTTTTGCATTAAAGAATTGACTCTTGGGCATATAATGGAAGTCCAGTGTCCTTGGGAACCTTGCAGCTGCCTAATTCGTATTTGTTTGTTTGTTTGGTACCAGAGATCAAACTTGGGACCTTGGGCTTGCAAGGGAGGCACCAGAACCACTGAGCTAAATCCCCAGACCCATACTTGTCAGACAAAGAATGTGAACATATGAAACAAGGCTGAATGTAAATTTTCACCTTTTCACAAAAGTTCTTGTGAGTCAACTCCCACTGTAGAAGCTCAGAGAGTCTCAGTATAATTTTTTGGAATAACATGACTATGAATCACGAGAACTCGAACTTTCCCCAGTTTTAGCAATAGTCAACTGATGAACAACAACACCTCATTCCATAAATTCATGATCACAACGTTGACTGCTGTCCCTGTAGTGTAGTAGCCAGGCTGTGACAATGATGGGACAGAGCACCTTGGTTGGAAAATTCACTGATGAAAAAGATGGCAACCCTTTTCATTTAAAGTTAAATTTAGTTTATGTAACGGGAAAAAATAAAACTATTTCTGCCTGTAACTGCTAACCAGTTATACTTCTTTCCCCTGGATCAACATAAACATTATGAACACATTTCTAAGCAATGTGCTCCTCCATGTGCTTTTCCTTCTCTCACTGTCACATATCCAGGAAACTAACATTTATTCCACCTAAGAGTTTCCAGAATTAAAGTAACTTGTGATTTCTGAGTGATGATGCTTTCTTTTTTTCCATGTTCTTGTATAATGATCAGTTGTGTCCTCTGAATGACAGAACAATGTAACATTTCTTTTGTAACTGGGAGGAGAAGCTACCAGGAGGTACTGGGGCCCACGGTGAAATATGAAATTAATCCCAGCCACATCCAGTCTACACTAGCTGAACTCCCACTTTAGCCAAACACATGTGAAAAATAATTAAGTGATTTTATATCAACCATGGGCTTCAGAGTGGATTTTTGCATGCCATTGTTGGTCTTATTGATTGTATGGTCAAAGTAGAACTGGGGACACTGAAGTATGTTCATGAACTAATAAAATCACCAATAAATTTAGTGTCAGGTACTTTGAAAGCAGGGATGGAAAAGGTCAAGGTACAGACTGAGAACATGAGAGACAGCATCTGGCGTGGGTTATATTTACAATGTGCAAACCCCACACATCTAGGTACACAGTGGCCAGCATTCTTCCTGCTGTTTCTTCCATAGAAGACACATAAAAGAGATGCATAGGATCACCCATGACTGGTGTGCCTCTTTCATGCCTCTTTTTGATAAATTTTCAAATGATTCATAAATGACTTGCGTAAGCCATGTTCAAAGAGACCCCTGTAAGGTCTCCTTTGGTAAGAGACCAAATAGCAACTTTTCACAATAAATAAAATTAGGTACTGGAGGATGTGTCTTGCATTCATATCAACAGGCTTATTAAAAAGAAACAGCAGGATTAGATGCCTGCCCATGCAGCTCTCTCTTCACCTTTCCCTTTCTGGGTGAGATTTTCTCACAGGATAGAATCTACAGAGCAGCATCAAAACTAGAAACTGGTTTGCTATCATCTGTTTATTTCATTTATTTCATTTCAATTTAATTCATCTTAATTTCTTCTAGCTCTCTAAGTTTCCTAATTTTCAAGCAGGGGACATATCAATGTCTTTTCGAAAGGGAAAAACACTGCTGAAATCTTTGTCACCCCTTGGCTACTTTCTGCAAATGTTCTCACTACCTTAACACTCGTGTTCTTGTTGCACAAACAGACAGATGCATTGAGTGTACAATTCACTTCAGCGGAACTGTACTGTAGGTGACAGAGCAGCACAAAATATCAGTTCTAACATGTGAATACCCAGCAATCTTCTCCCATTCTTCAAGCTCCAGTCCCTTAGCTGTGTGCTGCAGTGTGGCTGATGCTACATGACCTCAGAAGTCTCCTCCAAGTCACAAAAATTGAGAATTCAAGCACGAATGAAGCATATACCCCCCAGTTTTCAATTAGTTTTGCCAGCTGTTCCCTCTTTTTTTTCTGAGATGTACTTTTTCTGAGATATAATTTAAGGTATGTAATGTGATGATTTCATAGGTGTATACATTATGAAATAAATAGCGTAACCAATGTAATTTGTACATTCGTCATTTTACTTATGTTCATTTTGAGTGTGTGTGTGTGAGTGTGTGAGTGTGTGTGTGAGTGTGTGTGTGCCGTGGTCCAGCTTCTGATTCCCATCGTCTTTCCTCCATCCAAGGATGAGGACTTCCGTGAGTGGTGTGGACACAGATTTGGTTAGTTTACAAGCTGAAACAATAATGTGAAGGCTGTTTACATGCCCATGCGTACAGCTGCCCTGACTCATACATTACTTTTCTCATGACTGACATGCCCCAACATAGAATAGCTATCATTGGTGAAAACAAGTTGACACATCCTTATCACCCAATGTACATAGTTTTCAGCAAAGTTCACTCCTAGTGTATGTTCTGGATTCTGATTATTGTGTGGTGGTGTGAATAGATATACAAAGTAACATGGAGACTAACTTGATTGCTCTAACTTCCTCTTTGCTCTGCCTATTTAACCTTCCCATCCCCTTAATTCCAGGAAGCCACTGGCCTTTTTTACTATCTCCATCATTTTACCATTTCAGAATAACAAATACTTGGAACTACACAGCTAAAGTTTTTCAGACTGGTGTCTTTCACTTATAATATACACTAATTTTTTGTCATTATTTTCATAGCTAATTTCTTTTTAGGGCTAAATAGTATTCCACTTATTTTATATGCAATCAAGATGTACCAAACATTTTTTATTAACCTACTAAATATCTTGGCCTCTTCTGATTTGTCAACTGTGAGAAAGCTGATGTAAACATCTGTGCATAGAAGACATAAATTTTCAAGTCATTTTAATTTTTTATAAATACCAAGGCATCTGATTTGTAGAATCATATGATGGGTATGTATAGTTTCAAAGAAACTGCCAGACTACCATTTAATGTAGCTATGCAAGTTTTGCTTCCCAGTGTTGATTATTACAGTTTTTTTTCTCCACAACCCCACCAGCACTGAGCATGGCCAGTGTTGTGGATTTGGCCATTTTATTTAGGTGCATAGTAGTATCTTGTTTTAATTTTCATCTACTTGATGACATATGTTGAGGAGCATCTTTTGACAGGCTTACGTGCCACCTGAATATCTTCTTTGATGATGCATCTGTCAAGTACTTTGCTCACTTATTAGATTGTTTTCTTATTATTGAGTTTCACGGATTTTTTATACTTTGGGATAGCAGTCCTTTACTGGAGCTTTTCATTGCACATGTTTTCTCTAAGTCTAAGGTCTAAATTTTCATTCTCTTCATACATTGTCACTGATAGAAACAAATCTCTCATTTTATTAAGGACAGAACATTAACTCTTTCTTCCTTTTTGAATATTTGCTTTACTTCCATGAGGGTCCACAAACAGAACATGGACTTTCTGACCCGGAAGAATACAATACTCTACAATGGCTGCATGGGCCAGAGGTCTTACACCCTCCTCTTTGCTGTCATTAGTATCTTCATCCAGGTGGTCTCGGGTATGAGCACTACGCAGTCATTTGCAGACCCCCTCACTTTATGATCACCATGAGAGACAGGCGTGCTGTGTCCCCATGGTGGCCTCTATTACTGGAGCCTTTCTCCCTCTGCTCCTGCATGCATTCCTCATTATCCCACTTGCCTTCTGTGGCCCCAGTTGGACAGAGCACTACTTCTGTGAGCCGTTCCCCTTGCTGACAATGCCTGCACGGACACACAGCTCTTGGTTATCGCAATCATCACCCCGTAAGTGTGGATGTCCAGTTTGATCTTTATTGCCTTGGTGATTTCTTACATCACATCCTCATCCCGTCCACCTTCAGGACCTGGTCACTGGAGGACCCCACATCCCCCTCTCCACCCGCCTTTCACACATGGCCAATGTGCTCGTGACCATCTCGTCCCACCTCATCTCCTGTGCTCCCACGACTGACCCCATCCATGGCGACCAGGGGCCTGCTCTGCTTTACACCATGATCGTGCTCTTGGCCAAGCCCCTCATCTACAGGCTGAGAAACACAGCCATGAAGAACGTTAGGAGGAAAGGGAGTGGGCAAGATCAAAGCCTCTGCCATCGGACCCCTTTGCTTAACCTTGTTCTATCCAAGGAATCGACCTCAGCAGACACAGCAGGGGGGGTGCTGGCACCAAAAGCCATATGCCCTAAAGAGAGAGGACCCCGCCACTGTCTTTCTGTTTCCTTCATTATTATTGTATGCAGAGAAGGGGCTCATATGAGCTCGGGCTCTCCCAGCTCTGACCTTCTGGAACTTCTACTGCCTTTCCAGATCCATCCCACCACGGACATCATAATGCTGTTATCAGGGCTCATTATAACACCCAGGGTTGTGCCTGCTTTAGAAAATGTATCTCTGGACTGAGATACCTGTCCTAAGTTGAAAGAACATCTAACAATTTCCATTTTGATATCTTCATTACACTAGCAAAAGAGCGAGGGGAATTAATGGCAATGTATCTTTTACCTTAATCATTTTAAGTGAAACAAAAAAAAAACATAAAAGCGAAGCTGTGCCAAAATGTGTACATGTTATGCATCTTAACTCTTTCAATTGAGAACATAGGTTTCTGAGAAATTGCAATTCATTGTAGTTATAAGATTCACATTTCACTAACGGAAGTTACTGTAATTCATTTTTAGTAACTTATTGGTGGTGCATTACAGTAATTAGAATTTTGAAACAGGTGATGCACATTTTCTTCAAACTTAAAAATATTTCCCTGTAGGGGGTGGGGATTTAGCTCAGTGGTTTCGCTGTCTGCTGAGCAAGTGCAAGGACCCAAGTTCGATCCCCGGTACCAAAAAAAAAAAAAGAAAAATTTCCCTGTGATTGTATTTATAACCAAATTTTAAAATTCTTCTTCTTCTTCTTTTTTTTTTGGTAACGGGGATTGAACTCGGGACCTTGTGCTTGAGAGGCAGGCGCCGGAACCACTGAGCTAAATCCTTAGCCCTTAAAATTCTTTATAAGTACACAAAATTTGCTGTTTTGTAAATTTACAGCATGAATCTTATTTTGTCCCCATTTTCCTTCCCTTCCTTCAACCCCTCTACCCTTCCCTATTTACAAAGACTTTGTTTCTGATTTATCCTTTGCTCATATTTTTCTTTTCCCTTCTTTCCTTTCCTATGCCCTTCCCACTTCCCCTTCCCCTTTGACCAGATATATCATGTACAGGTACAAATTCCCAATGATGAATGCCATCATATTGTATAACTAAAATGTACCAATAAACTTAATGAATTAAAAAAATTTACAGCATGAAAATCTATCCAATTTAGGTAAGGCTTTAAAGCTATAAAAGTGTATAAATGAAGACATGGACAACCTTGGTTTGAAATTGTTCATTTTTATTGCATGTGTAATATGTAAATAAGACTGATTTTTAATTTCAATTTTCAAATTTTGCAAATCTATAACCACTCCACACAGATATATCTTCATCATGGGGAAGAATAAGTTCTGTTGGGTTAAGAAGAAAGATAGCCACATGTCTACTTACACATATGCACACTAGGAAGTATGATCATGGCTGTTAATTAATGTGGTCATGGTAATCATTTCACAATGTATGTGTACATCAATTCACTATTTTGTACACATTGAATATAGAAAATATTTAACAGTTATACCACAATAAAACTCAAAAAGAAAACATGAGTAGGTGGTACACACTGACACTGGAATATAGGCCAATATAATCTTTACCATAAGCAGGCTTTTCCTTCACTTCAACAGGAACTGGTGAACTGGTGCATTGAAGAGACCTCAGATCATCTAATGTCATCCATTAACAGGCATTTACCTGATGACCTGGGCCAGACAGGGTGGTTGAATGTTCACCAACTATTAAATTATAATTTTGAGGACACAGGACTGCTATTTTCTTGTTTTCCACCCTTTTCAGGACAGTGCCCACCAAAAAACTGAATTGTGTACAGTTAAACTCTCATTTTCTCCCAGGGAAACCAGCCAGGAGTGTAAACGTAAGGGATACATTTGCCATAGTGCGATACATATTTTGGCACCAGTCTCTTTTTCATCTAAAAAGACTTAGACATGTGTCCTACTTTTAAAAAGTAGGAAATGTAGAAAGGAAGAAAAGTGATGATGTATGACAAACAGGGGATAAGTAGATCATAACAGGTGCAGTCGGGTTCCTGCTCTCGTGCTGATCTGGCGATGATTGCCTCCTGGGGAGATTACTCAGAAAACTGAAGGTGAGCAGAGATGTGTGTGGCCACGCGATCAGGTGTCTGATCTTGGTGTTTATTGTTAATAAAGCCTGTTGTCAATATGTATATAGGATGCAACCTTCACTCCCAAATTAATTTTGCTTGTGGTGAGAGATCAGTTATCATCTTTCTCTCAATATAAGACAGACCTCTCTTTGTGTGTTTGAACTTGGCTCATGAATTTTTTTAAGCCTTCCCCTAACAATCAACAAGAGAGAAGTGAAGGATTCTACCCAGGCTTGATTACCCTGAGGCTCATTTGTTCCTATGTTTGGCCTATGGAGGGAACAGCAAGGCTGGCTGCTTTGTATTTGGGCATTTAATGCTTATTCATCATGTATGGAACCCAGGTTATATGCTTCTCTTCATGTCACATCTATTCTCTGTAGTTTGAGCTTTTACACTGCTCCTCTCAAAGCACTTTGCACTTAAGTTCTGGAAGATGTATTAATTAAAGAACGTACCTCAGCATCCCCACTTGTAGAATTGGACTGTGTCCTTCTAGGATGGGCAGGGTTAATAATGCTGTGTAAAAAGAATAATAATAATAATGCTGTGTAACAGGCTAGGGTACAGTGCAGTGATGGAGAGATTGCCTACCATGCCCAAGACCCTGGGTTCAATCCTTACCACTGCAGACTAATCGTATTAGTAGTGATAAAAATCATAGTACTAAGTCATTCAAAAGATTCATGGCTTATATAACACGCATTTAATTTTAATTCATGTTTCTTTGGATCATCTTTACCTCATCTCATCTAGGCTTGGCTTGGCTGGGCTTATGTCAAGATTTCAAGGTAGGCTCAGAATTCAACTTAATATTTATTCTTCTCATGTACATATAGATATATTACTTACCCTTTGCTCATTGGATTATATTAATAATCTGTCACTGTATAAGAACAAGACACAGCAGAACAATGACTGAAGGAAGCATCCCCTTTCAGATAACTTGAATGTAGTTAAATTCTAGAACCCCAATGTGCGATAAATATTTTACTTACCTAAAATATGTAAATGAAAACAGGAATGATATATGGTAGAACATGAAAGTTGTGTTTACGTGTTTGTTTGGAACTGCACAGAAATGCAATGATGATATTTTATAATGCTTTAGAAGATAGAAGTATAACCACTGATTAGAAGAAATACCTTCATTATTTCCACTATTAAATAAGCAACTTTCTTTTCAACTTGAAAATGAGAACAATTGTCCTGTTTTTCACCAATGAAGAGCCAGTGTATCATGAAGCACCTTATCTCAGTAAGTCTAAAACTCTATGAGGCTGTAAATCAGGTTGTGATCAAGCATTTGTGGGAGGAAATGCTGTTTTTGATCAGAATTACTTACAATAAAACTGGGAGGAGTTGTCCCAATTCTTATCAATATCTTTCCAAGGTCTTTCTAAATTTTATTGATTTCTAGCTCGCTTGTGTTCTAGGAATGTCAAAAATCACAGAGCCAGGCATGATGGTGCATGCCTATAGTCCTAGCATTGTGGGTGGCAGAAGCAGGGGGATTGCAAATTTGAGCCTAACCTGGGAAATTTAGCAACTTAGTGAGGCTTAACCTCAAAATGAAAAATAAAAGCCCGAGGGATGACACTGTGAAGGTACTGAGTTCAATCCCATATTGCTAAGTGAAATGAATCAGACAATAAGGTAAAATATTGCAGGCTTCTCTAATTCATGGAACACAAAATATAAATAATTTAAATATCAAAAAAGAGAGATGGTAGGAAACAGGGAGGCAGAATCTATGGAGATAATAAGGAATTCCAGGGAGGGAGGAGAGGAGAGTTCAAGAGAAAAGGAGGCAAAAAATGATAAGCTCATGACATGTCTGTGCACCAGTTCCCTAGGATGAGCATAATTATTATGTATTGGAAACATATACTAATGAAGAAATTTTTAAAAATTCCCAGTACTGCAAAATAATCCGAGTTTCCAAACCCAATTTCCAAGATATGCAACTAATTGTATACCAGTTACCAAAGGAGCTTGTTAAGAATAGAACTTTTGTGTATCTCTCAACATTAGCCTAAACTGATAAGAATGTCTTAGAACACATCTTGTTATCTGTGAAAAAATCAAGATGAATCTAATGATCTGCCAAATTCGTAAAAAATTGACCCAGTCCTTGTTTGAAAATTAAACAAAAGAGGTCAAGCAAATGCAAATCTAAACTGGGGAAATCAACATGGATTTGTGTGGTTCCAGGGCAAGATTTATAACATGGTGATAACTTCTAATCTAGATGTTCTGTGGCTTTTAATTTGTTTTTTTTTACCTTTAACTTTTTTACCTCAACATCATAGATCATTTAAGCCCTATAGTTCTTTCAGTGGTTAATGTTTATACTCTACCCCCAACCATAAACACAAAGTCAAGTACAATCTATAGCATAGATAATTAGATTTCTGGAAAAGGAAATGAAACAATGGCAGATACAGTCAGTGATACCTACCGTTGTCTATGAAAAGAAAAGGAATCTTGTGGTGAGGTTCCTAAGGAAGGAGAAATATATCACTAGTAAAAATATCAGTTCACACAAAAAGAAATATTTGTCCACAGTGAAAAGAATACAAATGGCACCTTACAAATGTAAGGAGAATTTTACAGATGAATCCATCCCATCTTCTTTGTGTTTGCGTAAAGAGAACAAATATCACCTTTTCCCCAGGATCAAGGGTGAAAACTAATCTTTTGTATTTTAAGCTCATGCGATCTCTTTCACACTATTTACTTACGTTGGCTCACATTCCAATCTTACTAAATTAGTGTTCTTGTGTTTGGAGAATTTTTATCAGACTAATTTGGTTTGGATGTATTTTTCACGTATTATAATATTTATATCATTTATAAACACTGAAAGTCCAGTATCTACCAGTCATGGTTCTAAACCTTAGAAATGGCCTTCAATACCTCACAGAACACTCTCATTTTTAAAGAACATGGGAGAGGGTAAAAGGAGGAGGAGAAAATAATGATGCTGAGAATAATCATGCTTGAGATTCTGATAATGCACTTCAGGAAATCATCTGATCATAAAATATTACAATAATTATGACATAATAATTTCCCCATTTCTGTAGAATATATCACTTTCTTGAGTATTTTCTTCCAAATCCCGTGAGGTTGTTCCTACTTCTTCACCATACAGAAGAATTAACAAGGCTGAAAAAAATTTAACATCATCCAGGTTTAATTATTTTCAACTATTTGCTATTGGCCTCCCAGAAAACCTTCCTGCTCCACAGTTTCTTCCTTGCGTTCTTTACTTCTGCATTTCTCAAGGTATAAATCAGAGGATTTAACATGGGCATGATAATGGTGTAGAACACAGCCACCATCTTGTCCTCAGAGAAGGTTGTGTCGGGCCGCATGTACATAAAAGTACAGGGACTGAAGAAGATGATGGCCACAGCAATGTGGGTACCACAGGTGGAGAGGGCTTTGAGTATGCCTTTGACAGACTGCTTCCAGGGAGACACCAGGATGACAGTGTAGGAGATGAGCAAGATGATGAAACTCCCCAGGGGGATAGTTCTGCTGTTGGCAGTCACCAAGACACTGACAAGGTAGGTGTCTGTGCAGGTGAGTTTCAACACAGGGTGAGCATCACAAAAGTAGTGATCAATCTCTCTGGGGCCCCAGAAGTGGAATTGAAACACAAGAGCCACTTGGATAATGGAGTGTATGAAACTATCCAGCCATGTTCCCAGCAACAGTTTATCGCATGTCTCCTGGTCCATGATGCTTAGGTAGTGTAGGGGTTTACAAATAGCTACATAGTGATCATAGGCCATGACAGCGAGGATGAAGATCTTGGTGTCACCGAAGAAATGTACCCTAAAGAGTTGCAACATGCACCCCTCATAGGAGATAGTCTTGTTCTCTGCTAATAAGTCAGTGATCATCTTGGGTGCTGTGACTGAAGAGTAGCAAATATCCGCAAAAGACAAAAAGTTGAGGAAGAAGTACATAGGCATCTTAAACAGGTTTCTATGGCAAACTGTCAGCATGATAAGGAAGTTTCCCAGGAGAATGACCATGTAGAAGAACGAAAATACCATGAAGCAAACTTCTTCCACCTCTGTGTTCTGAGAAAGACTCCAGAAAATGAATTCAGTTACATTGTTTAATTTTTGCTTGGAATGAGTCCACGAGACTATGGTCCCAAGAGACAAAGAAATTACCTGCATGACACATAGAAAAGGCTGTTATCATTTATTTCCAACAGGAACAAATAAATATTTGCAGTAGTTGGAATTGGAAAAATGGGTGCTTATCATTGATTGATATGCATACTTAAAAACTTACCATACATGTATTTCTATCTTGTTATTTCAATATTATATCTCTTGTTTCACTTCAGATAAGGAAACAAACTTCAGAGAGATAAAGGTAATCCCTGGACTCTCATGTGCTAGAAAGCATCTCTCCTTTATTACTTTTTAAGGTTTACTGGTCTGTTTCTAAATTTACTTAGTTTGGGTTTTGTATAAGCCACTCTGCTTAATTTTGAAATAACTTCTGTGTAGGGCATATGGCAATGTTTGTACACCCAGGAATGTGTCTTTTATTTTTGATGCAGAAGTGGAAATACATGTTACATTTTCCCTTCTGAATGCTGCCATGGCTGGTGACCACATTCACTCATGGGGCCTCAAGCAACTGACCCCGGGCCATCTTTGTAGGTTCTCGTACTTAGGAAACTTGGATCTCGTGGAAATGAATGTGTGGCTCTTCGTCTGGTTGGATCACAATCAAGATGCAGCCGAGTGTGGTAGAGACCAAATTTACACAAACCCAATTCTAACACTATGATGCTACAGCTTATGTAAATCATTTAACTCATGCGGTTCTTGTCATTTGTGGAAGGATGGAGCTTCGATTTCACTATCACCTTGTCCTATTAGCAGTTATCTCTGTCATGAAAATTAATCACCTGTGTAAGTATAGAATAAACAAAACCCTGATATGGAGGCACAAAAAAATGATGAAGCAACTTTTAAAAATAATGCAGACAAAGCTAGTACTATTTGATTGAAGTGAAAAGAAGTGAAATTAGGCAATTTCTTCATCTACAAATTCAGATTATTTTAGGATTTTTCAAGAATGAATTTGATTTGTTAGTTAAGTATTTATTTGTTAACTGAAACAAAAAAAATAAATAAAAAGAAAAACAATCTGTCCTTTGAGGCTAACATTTCTTCATGTATCCTAGTATTTCTAGTTTCCAGCGGTGTTAGGTCCCTTACTTTGGATGAATTCAATATTTCAAGAAGAGATTGTCACTGAATGATAATTAGAATGAATTTATGAAAGTTAAAATATTTCCTTTAAGTGCATGAATCTTCAATGATGGAGTTTTAGCCACTCCGGTGGGAGTTACTGATGTGCCCTCTACTGATGGGGGTTACTGTTGTAGGGGAAAAGTATACCTGGAATAGTTGCGATTAAAAGGATTTCTAGGTTCTCAAATGAAGCATAAATAAAAATGGTCTCTCTGGCTACAGCCGTCCACCTGAGAACACATTCCCTAAAGATCTACTAAGTTTAAAGTTTGCTGCCACTGAGCTCTGTGCTTTCAGTTAGCTCTCTGCAGCAACACCGTGCCCAGTACTTCCAGCTCTGGGGAAACTATCAGGCTGTGTTCCATCGGGTCTGTCATTTCAGGTCTTCCTGTTCTTGTGCATGATAGAATAATGATAATACCAGTGATAGTCACAGCAATAGCTATAATAAAATTCAGATTCAGAATCAAGCACATACACCTGATTTTACATGCTTTTTCTTCCTTGCTTTTGCTACTGACAAAAAATATATTTCTCTGCTGAGAGAGCCCTTCAATGTAAGGAAGCTCAAATCATAGAGCATTTATGCAACCGTTATGTATATTGCTTGGTCCTCTTCTAGAACAGACCATTTACACACAAGCCTTGGAATGATTCCCCTCCTGTCTGAAACGTAAGGCCCCAGTACACTCTTATTGATCCTTAAACCAAGACACATCTCAAAGATCCCTTCCTCCCCTTCCTGAGAATTTCAAAAGTGTGGTGATTTACTATTCTTTGAAATATGTAGCATTGCCTTATTCAGGTTTATGCCACCTTATCCCATATTCACATATAGAAACACTTTCTCTTACCATCATAAGTCCATCCTGCTTTTCCTCAGAAAATAATATATAACAATTGTATTACAAGTGCACAGAAGCTACCAATGTAACAGAATTTTTTTTCCCACAAGCATTCTGTATTAGTTTTAGAAGAAAAACGATTCTCACCAGTATTTTTCAGGGCTTGAATTTGCTTTATTTATCTATCTCTTCCTTAGATAATGGGGGGTTAGCTGTCCAAAACAAATTAAGATTGATACCTGTGGAGTTGCTTGGTGAATAATTACTACCAGACAACCCCTCAACGCTAAACTCAAAGGCTGGTTTGTTCCTTAGTTCTCTCACCATCTGAATTCTGCCATTTCACAGTACCTTGGGTAATAAATGCTCCTTTTTTTTTTTTTTTTTTTTTACTTCTTATAGGGTCTATTTAAAGACAATGAAGCAACCAGATAATAACCTTAGGGAAAGCTGTTCCCCAAAGTCTTCCTCCATAGTTACTCCAAGTTGCAAACCTAACAATATGCTTTAATTTTCAGTGCTTGTTCAATTAAAAATGTATTGATAAATACAACCATACATTAAAGACAATAAATTCTGAGAACATAATCCTAAACTGAAGCAATTTAGCAAACAGAAGTAATTATTTTGTGATTTCATAATTTGTCCCTTGAATCGATGTACTCTAATATGCATGCTAAATAGCATATATGTATCTAATATTAGATATTAAAATATCTATTTGCATGTTATTGATTGAATTTAATTCTTCTACTCTTTTTAATGTTCTGGAATAGGATGAATTCAATTACGCAATTGGGACCCTGTGCTCTTCAGACTAATTGAAGCTATGTCAGTTTCTGCAGCAAAAAGATGGGATAAAGTGAAGGAGAAGTTCGGGTCTGGCTGGGTCAAGTACGCCGCACTCCGGTCTCTTGAGCATGCTCAGAGACAAAAAACAGAGTTGAGCAAGCTCACTCCAGTGTGTAGAAACTAGATCAAGTCGACCATACCTCTTCACTCTTTGGGTCGTGACTCCTTCGCCTCGCCCAGACGATCACCTCATACGGTTTAAAATAAATTTAACTATGTTCTCCATTGTGTATAATTATACCTCTTTCCATCCAATTAAATTATGCCAAGGCTAAAGCTGTTATAACTTCGCCTATGTAATTGCCCTTTTATTTCACTATATAAGCTTGTGTAGTTCCTCAATAAAGCGGAAGAGTTCCAGAAACCTCCCCGGAGTCGGCTGGTGACTCTTCACCTTACCCTCCCGGTCCGGGCTCCCGAACGTAGGTCTGCTAGTGGGCTTGCGGACAACAATAAAGTTCATTTCTGTATTGTATTTTGAATAGTGATCTTGGCTTTAATTCCTTTGCTTCTTGACTGCAAACTAATACAGTGGTACCTCAGTTCACAAATTAATTTGTTCCATGATTCTGGGGAAGATGGCTGAGTTCATGTTCATCACCTGATGCGTCACTGGATGTGAAGTTCACAATCGGAAGTAAAATTTTGCCAAAGCTTCTGTTTGCTAATAGAATTGTTCATGAACAAAAGCATTCATGAACAGAGGCATTACTGTACACTCTTGACCACATAGTTCCTCTCTTTTTCATGTCCTGTTCTTCTTGTTTCCTTTCTGTTCACCCTTACATTTTTTTATTTTTCCCTTCTTAACTTTATATTATCTTTTTTTTTCTTCATATAACATTCAAAATATCAAAGAGTTTGCTCACACTCCCACTACCTATGATTATCAGAGGAAATGAGTCCATCATACAGAGCCTGGACAGGAGGAGAAATATGCTGAGGCTTCTGGAAGTTCTCACATGATTAAGTTTTTGTAATAGTTCCTACTGATGCCACAACAAATCCCACAAACTTAGAGGCTTAAATCAATACAAATTTACTACCTTAGAGTTCTAGAGGTCAGCAATCTAAATTTGGTCTCATTAGGACAAAATTATAGCATTGGAACCATTGCATCCTTCTAAAGCTTTCTGGGGAAAACCTCATTCCTTCATTCTTCCAGCTACCTCCCTAAGTGTGGCCTTCCTTCCACCTTTAAAGTCAGCAGTGTAAGATCTTTAAGGGTCTCTGTGGCTTTTACTTCCTCTTTGGTCTCCCTCTCCTCTTTTAAGAAGGCTTGTGAATGCAATGGGCCAAACTGAATGATGCAGAATAACATTTCTGATTTAAGACCATTTTATTAGGAAACTTGATTTTATCTGCAAACTGAGTATCTCCCTGTATCATGTAACAAAGCACACTGACAGCTTCTATGGATTTGGTCATGGACGTTTAGAGGAAATCTATTTTGCTAAGCACAAGCTGAATGTTTGGAAACATCAGTTCACCTCCATTTTCCCACTTTTCAAGATACACTTATTTTTTGTACTGGGGATTGAACTCAGGTCCTTGCAGTTGTGAGGCAGGCAGTGGAACTACTGAGCTAAATCTCTGGCCCCTCAAGATACACTTTAATATCCAGGAGATATATAGAAATTAGTTCTAAAAAGTGAAAAATGTTAAATATAAAGAATGCAATATTAATGTCCAGATCTTATACATAAACATAGGAGCAAGGAAATGCTGTCAGGTGCAACATCTTGAATGGAAAAAGACAGTTACATGTATGTGATAGCTGAATGACAGTAAAGTAATAAAGAATATTATGAAGTAAAGTACATATACAGAAAATTGCACAGATGCAAAAGCACCACTCAGTTAAACATAGAAGGTGACCACTCTGTGAATCCAGTGTCAAAGAACAGACTATTTCAGCACACCAGACACCTACCTAGTGATCCCTTTTAGTCACTGGGGTTTTCTCCATCCATAAACTTCACTTGTTTCTGCATGCATACTGTTTATATTGTGATAAAATGCTGACTAAACAAGACTTATTCATGGCATATAGATTGTGTCCTTGAATTAGGTGAAAGATAATTACAAACAGGTGCAATAGATGGTGAGCTAAATAGAGACATCCTGAAAGGAAGTTCCACATCTTTGAAAAAGAAGAAGAAATTTTAGAAAGTCAGAATTTATTTGATGCATTTATGGTTTAAATTTTAAAAAAAAGTCCTACATGGCCATGCTCTGGGGTCTTGGCTACCAGCTGATGGGCTCTGGAAGGTGATTGAACTATGAAGGTTGTAACCTCATCAGCAGATTAATTACATTATGCCATTATCAGTAAGTGATGGAAACGTAGTAGATGGAGCTTACCTGAAGACTGTGCATCATGGAGGCAAAACCCTGATGACTTTATATTGTTCCTACCCTGTCTTCATTAGATCTTGCTTTGTCGGCTTCCATCCACCATACTCTGACAAGCTTTGCTCCACCCCTCTCTTCCACCATGGTAAACTGCCTCACCACAGGTCAAGAAGCAATAAAGCCAGACAGTCATGATCTGAAAACTTTGAAACCATAAGCCAAAATAAATATTTCCCCTGTAAGTTGTTTATCTCAGGTAATTTGTCACAGTAGCAGAAAGCTAAGACAGAAAATTGGTACTCAGAAGTCATGCAACTGCTGTGACTATATCTGACAATGTGGTTCAGAAACCTTTGGTGTTGGCTTGTAGGAGATTGGAAATGTTTGGAGACGCAGCCAGTGAAGCCCTGGAATGCCAGACAAAAAGCTCAATAAGCAATATGGGTGCCATCTCAGAAGACAAGAATGCTGATAGGAATACTGTCTTAGTCACTTTTCTCATTGCCAGGAGAAAATACCCAATACCCAAAGTTAAAGGAGGAAAGGTTTGTTTCAGTCACCTGACTCCAAGGCAGGATTGCATGCCAGAGGAGATTGGTAGAGGAGAAACAGTCCATGGCAGGGTAGACAGGAGGCAGCAAGCAACAAGCCTCCCTTTCCCTTCTATCCTATCCAGGCTACAAGCCTATTGGGTGGTGTCACTCACACCCAAGGTGGGTCTTTTCATTGTTTATACCCACTACTATGATAAACCAATTAGTACCACACATCCTTATAATCCCAGTATTACACACCCTAGATCCAGCCACTTCGGAAGAGCCCTACCTATAACTGCATGAAGCTTTGGAGTGAACATCTAGATACAAGACATAACAAGTACAGACAGTAAGACTTGGCTCATTAGGTTTTTGATAAGAATGAAAACTCTATTAGGAAAGTAGAAGAGATAATTTATATTACATTCTGGCAAAGTGCTTGTCTACATTTTGTCCATGTCCTGAGACTTTGTGTGAAGGTGAATTAAAAGGCATTATGCTTGTCTGGTGAAGAGAAATTCAAGATAATAGCTAGATTTCCAGTGAAAATATGGAACAAAAGTGAAGTAGAATATCTGAAAAACTTGTCGTTTGGATAGAAAAGAAGCACATGTAAAGCTGAGGCTCAAAGATTGTGGTTGCTGAATAAATAAGTGCTGTTAAAAAGAAACCAAGTACTTTGTGCCAGGACAATGGGAAAGGTGCCTTGAGAGCAGACCCCACTCCTGGTACAAATCTGTATTGGTCAGGCTTCTTTAGAGACACAGAACCAATAAACAGATATAATTATTAAAGGTGACTCATTAGATAGGCCTACAGGATCAGAGTCTGGACAGTCCCACAATGGCCATCTGCAAGCAGAGAGCCAGAAAAACCAGTACCTGCTCAGTTTAAGAAGTGGGAGACTTCATAAAAGAAGAAACCATGTTGTAGCCACATTTGCAGGCTGATGGGCTTAGTCTATGTCAAGAGACTAAGAAATGGGAGTGTGATGTCCGTGTATGATGACAGCAACAAAAGTCACACCCATTCAAGAAGAATCAAGCTTGCAAATATTGGCTGGCTTCCTCCTTCTGATTTTGTTCCATCTGGATCTCCTGCCTTTGAGTGATCCCACCCACATTCAAGGAAGGTCTTTCCTTCTCAGTTCACTAACCAATTTTATCAATCTTGTCAATCTTATCTTACTATTCTGTTTTGAGTTATTAATATCTAAATTTCAGTTACCTGATTGTTAGAAAATGTATACTATATTTTATATATCAAGTTTCTCAGTAAAATATCCTTTGTTCATTTCTTGATTTTATTTTAATTGTTTTCTAATGGTTTAGAAAATTTGAAGGCTTATTTTACTATTTACAATTAAAAGGAGAAGAGGTTTATTTCAGCTCAAAATTTCAGTCCATGGTCAGCGAGTTCCAAAGCAGAAACAAGATAGCAGAGCTGCCTGGCAGAGGGAAAGCCATGCAGCTTGGAAGCAGAGGGTAGGGAGTAGCCAGAGATAAGTATTCTGTATACTCTTCCAGGTCAGGACCCATGCTGATCAGGCCCCAGCTCCTGAGAGTACATTCTGCTATGAAATTCACCAGTGCATAAGTTCACTGATGAATGCAGCACCCCATGATCCAATCATCTTACATAAGCCTCAAATCTGAATACAGGAGAACTTTGTGGGACATTCTTGATGTAAACCATGACATAAGGTTATATGGACAAAAGTAAATATTTCCTCCCATTTTTAATCTTCTAGGTAGGCAGATTTATTCCAGTTATGCTAAAAATAAAATCCCCTCTGAAGATCTTACTTTCTATACTGTGTGTCTGAGAATTTGTATGCACCTGTGTGTGTGTGTGTGTGTGTGTGTGTGTGTGTGTGTGTGTGTATTGGGAGATGGGATCTGCTATCAGCGTGAACACACAGCATTTTTTTTTTTTTTTTGTACCTGTGATCAAACTCGGGTCCTTGTACTTGCGTAGCAGGCAGCAAAACAACTGAGCTAAATCCCCAGACCAAGCATGGGTTTTTAATGTGGGATTCTTTCCCTTACTGGGAATGAATAAAGTCAAATTTTTCTTTCCTTGAATGTAAATTCAGAATTTACTATTAAACTTAACCTGGCAATGAACTCCAACTGCTACCGTTAAGATCCTATTTAACAAAATTTCCTATTAGAGATTACCTATTTGCTAATCTACCTAACATAACCTAATAAGACATGCCTAGGAGAATTATTTTATTTACATATTTTAAGCTCCATTGTATAAATGACTGTTTTCAGAGTTTTTTTATATCTATGATTTACAGGCAGCTATATCATATTGCATGTCTCATTGCATAGATACTAGAAGTGCCAGGAAATTTCACTTATTTTAAGCCTTTTATCACACTCAACCTGGTGTTTTCTATGAATAATAATAATAATTATTATTATTTTTTTGGTACTGGAGATCGAACTCTGGTCCTTGTGCTTGAGCAGCAGGTGGCGAAACTACTGAGCTAAATCCCCGGCTTATGTATTTTGAATAATTATTTCTTTTTAAACTTTGATGTATTATATTATATAACAGTACTATATAAAGGAAAGGTATTGAAATGAGTAATTATTTTCTCAAAACATTTTCTTATTTACAGTACAATGAGGAAACAATAGAGGACATATAATGTATTCAATGAGACATGATTCAAAATGTGAAAGCAGCAAAATACACAAAGTCCCTGGGTAGAAACTGCACAAATGTGTAGTCACAAAAGAAGAGAAAAATGCTTGACTGTGTAATAATAAATCAGATACTACACATTAATAAAAAAAATCACATCATTCACAAGCCTGAAAAAAGACTCTCACAAACATAATAATGGAAGAGACAGACCCAAAAGAGAATAATCTGTATCAGTCTTATTTTACAAATTACAGGAACAGGTAAAACTAATTGATTTTAAAGATGATTATGGTTAAATTTGGGATATATTAATTATTCAGAGACATGAGGTGGACTCCTGGGATACTCATAACTTCTGTTCTTACTCATGTTGCTGATTATATGATAGTGCTTAGTTTGAAAAAATTCATAAACTACACATTAGTGCTATATGCATTTTTCTGTATTGTCATGTATTTCAGTAATTAGCTTTAAAAATTGAAGGCAATATTTTATTCAGTTAAAGCACTTAATTTTAAGACACTGAAGTGTAAAATCTATTTCTTTTTTTCAGGATAATATTATATAATCATTTATTTTTAAAATAAATTTGGTAATTTCATAATGTGTGTATAATCTTAATAATTAAGCAAGTTTTATGGGAGTATGAATAAGAAAAATCCTTAATCTACTGATGGGGTTGCAATATAGAAACATAAAGCAACAGAAAAAATATTTTTAGTGTTTGCCCATTTACATATCTAAACAACAGCAGGTAGGCGAGAATGGTTTCATTAGCGCTGTGTCTCATGGAACCATGGCATGAAAAGCAGAAAAAATTCAGAAATTTACTTGTTTTTCAGTAGGATTTGGTGAAACCAAACTTGTCTCATGGCATTCTTCATCTCCATGTTCCTCAGTGTGTAGATCAGAGGGTTGAACATGGGAGCAATGATGGTGTAGAAAAGAGCAAACACTTTATCTTCTGGGAACTTTGTGGCTGGTCTGATGTAGATGAATAATGCAGGTGTGAAAAACAGGACCACAACAGTTATATGAGAACTGCAGGTGGAAAGTGCTTTGCTGCGGCTCTCCACAGAGCATGCTTTTAAGGCGTACAGTATGAAAAAGTAAGAACATCAAGACAAGAAAGGTCACCAAAGAAATTAAACCTGAATTAGCAATGACTAAGAATCCTATTGTGTGTGGGTCCATGCAGGCCAATTTCAGCAAAGGATACACATGGCAGAAGTAGTGGTCTGTCTAATTGGGCCCACAGAATGGTAAGAAGATGGTGAGGAGGAACTGACTGGCAGAGTGCAGAAATCCCCCAGAACAACAGGCTATGATGATCCAGTTACACTGCTGCCTGCTCATGATTACAGGGCAGTGCAGTGGCCTGCAGATGGCCACGTAACAGTTATAGGCCATCCCTATGAGGATGAAGATCTGGACGCCTCCAAATAAATGGGTGGTAAATGGGTGGTAAATGGGTGGATGCAGTTGCTGTAGGAAATAATCTTCCTTTCAGTCAGTAAGTCACTCATTAGCTTGCGTGTCACCGTGGATGTATAACAAAGGTCAGAGAGCGAGAGATAATTGAGGAAGAAATAAATGGATTGGTCAATTAGCTGTGTGCATGTGATAGCCATCATTATGAGCACATTTCCCAACCAAATAGCAACGCAGCAAAATAAAAATAATACAAAGCAAAAGATTTCAATGTTCTTCTTGTGGGAGAGTCCCAGGAGAATAAATACAGTGATATTATGTCCCTTTTCCATGGTCTGGTGGAGACAAAAAAAAAAATACATCACCTGAAATGACACAATTCATGAACATACAAGTGTTTCTTGAATAGTGCAATGAATATATTCTATTTGAGGAACTAACTAGATTCAATTTACTTCATTCAAGGATCCTAGAGAAAACTGAACCACCAAATAACTTAATAAATAAATTTTTTAAAAGGCTCTGCACTGAAGAATATTATTCTAAAGTTTGCTCATAATGCAGGCTATTATATTTGATAAGTCAAATACCTTTTAATATTGTGATCAAAGGTATACATTTTTCTAAATTTGTCTAATTCAATCATTTTTTCCAATTCCATGAACTTTCCAGACAGAAATGTGGTTCATATGCAGACAAATTGGAACATAGTCTGTATTCTTTGCACCATATGATACTAGGCCTTTGTCTTGTGTCAATTATCTCATTTATTTGAGCACAAATAAAGAAAGTGAGAAAACATGCCTTATCTTTAATTCGTGCCATTGTGACATTCACAATAAAATATGACATTTCTTTGTAATTTCTAGACATATTTGTATATATCATTTAAATAATGGTATGAATAGTAGTTGTCTAATGCTATATAAATATCAGGGAAAGAGTTCAGTAGATTTTGAGCAAATACAACAACGTTTAACAATATTAAAGTATTTTGAGCCCGATACTCTCAGTCAACCTCTCAATTTCTTTCTTTATCAGGGAGAGATTTTAATTTTAAGTCAAAGAAATATGTGAATGGTGTGACTCTCATAATCAATCTGTAAACATTGTATCAAATCAATAGGATTTGATTACCTAAAGTCCATCCATAGCAATGTGTGGTAACTTGACCTAGAGTTAAGATGTTACAGTTGCAGATGTTGCTAAAAAGATGACACTGAATTATTTCTATCAATTTTTGTTTTTATAATTTTAAGTTAAAATGTTTACAATTAATTCTTAACAAATCACCTTAAAATGCATGCCCTTTGATAACACACATTCTAAGCCCTACCCTCATACTTTGTCTCTTGGTGAAATCTTACTAAATTTCCTCCACTACTCCTCATTACCAGTGATTAAGCTAATATTCTTACCCAAACAATAAATAATCACTTTTTAGCAGAAACCGAATTTAAAAATAAAACACATTCTTTTCCATGAGAATTAGATGAATGTCACCTTTTTTGAGAAATAGGTTATGATCTTCCCCAACTCAGGCCACTACAATACATACTTTACCAGTAAATAAGAAAAAATATTTTACTTTTTTGGATAAAATGATAAGATTGAATATAATAATGTTTGGATTTTTCTAAAAATGATTTGACATGCATTTCTGTGTTCATAAACATAATCATATATAAACACAATTTAAAATCTATCTGAAAAATACTGCTTCATGCATTTCATTCATAGGAAGAGTATCAAATGAAATTAAAACTCTGAGTAAGGGTAAGAGTTTTCTCATCAATTCTAGTAAATTGATTTGTCTTCATTTGTTGAGTTCCCTAAAAATATTACTTGGATTTCGAGTTGCCTTGAGCAGAAGAGTATGGCTGATGCTTAATTTCTCTACCTGATAATTTTCCTATTTGATTGAGACTTCCCACCCACAATATTCCATGATTAACTGTTAGAATTTTAAAATTTTACCAGTAAAAATCTATTCTTTATGATTTGGGTCAATTTCTGGTCACATGGCATAATCTAGCCACTAGTTTCAGATGTGATTTTTGAAAACTTTGATATTTTATTTGAGAAAGAGCTTTTACTTTATTTGAAATGTAACAAAATACATCTTACTCTGTAAAATTAGTGATTGGTACTGAGGCTCAACTTTGACAATAGACGGGAAAGATCATTCAACAGGATGCAGTGATGGATGAATGTTGTTATACTAATAGTAATGCAACACAAAGAAAAATAAATGAAATATATTTTAGACTTATGTAGGTGAAGGAATTCGTACATATTTACATAACCAATATATAGCAAGCTAACCAAGCCTTAAAGGCTGAGTTTTTTCTGCCCTTTTACAGAGGAGTTCACAAGCATCTCAACATGTCCTTTAAAAAGTTAAAAAAAAACTAAAGCATTGAATAAATTCGACACTAAACCTCTTTCTCCTCCACTGAAGTTGCACACATGTCTGAATATATCACAGAAAGCCAAGAAACCTGGATTTCCATCATTGCCCCACTTTAGCCATTCGAAGAAAGGTTAGGCAATCTCTAGATAAAAACCACAACCAAATCACTTCAGGCTTCTTAAATGTGTACACCAACCCTGGAACCCTGGAACAGAGCACACACTTTTGAGGGAGTGATTTCTCTTTTATTCTCCAAACATGGGCAATGATGCTGCATTCTAGGCTATTGTTCATGTAAGAAAAATAAATAGGAGAAAAGAGATTGGAGTTCACATCCCACCAGTCTCATTTCTTAATGTGTGAGCTTATACTCTCAGTTTATGCACATGTCTCTGTAGAATGCATGTAAGACAGTCCTCAACTGTCTCTAAGAATCCTTCACAGAATGATGTTCTTTTCAGATATCAAATCACATTCTTAAAGTTCTACTCCCTCCCTACCTAGTGTTGGAGTACCAACTCCCCTTTTTCATGTGAAGTCCCCCAATAAACTAAGCAAAATTATTTAATTTGATCTGAATTTTCTAGAATATGCTCTTTCACTTTCAATGAGAATTCAAGACTTCCTTGAACTTCATGCTGTCTTAATCGAAAATCTCTTAGTGTATAGAATTTTAATAGAGGCTATTTAAAAATGAACTACTAGTTAATCTGTTTGTTTAGTGAAGGAATAAAAAAATTTTCAACAAACATAATATAAATTAATGGTAAGAGAAAGAAATAATTTACTCATATGTTTTGTATCTATTTTAAATTACTATCACTCTTATTTAAATTATTTCATATTTACATTCATATTTGAATTATTTCCTTGCAATTTATTTTTTTCATTATTTACTTAGTTTTTCAATTTTCATTTTTTCATTAGTACATATTTGTGGTAGGTAATGATCACATTTCTTGTGTGGAGTTGGTACCTGTACAGAACTCATTTTTTGCAGCACAGTCATTGCTACTGAGGTTTCTTTTGTTTCCCCCAAACTTATGCATGAATTAACACAAAACCCACTGTGTTTTAGTAACTGATTTCATCTATCACAAAATTCCCACTATTTTAGTAATTGCTGTCTTCTATCACATCGCCACAGTAAAAAACTGATGGGCAGTCACGTCATAGGAAAAAAGTTAAAGGCAAGAGTATTTTTTTTTCAGAAACTAGTTAAATATTGGTCTCCCTAGAATAAAATTATTTGTGAGCATTTTCACACTCAAATGCCAAGTAAATATTGGGTAAATATTGCACTCTAAAGGTACATTTTTATGCCTCTGAAAGCATTGTTTATGCACTGAAACTTAATTATTTATATATGCCCAAGTAATCAACTCACCAGTTAGCACCCTTTTAGAACCAGGTTACCAGCACAGTTCCATGACTGGATTATAAACACCCTGCAGAAGACATACCTAGGGAGAATGTCTCTTAAATCCCATTGACTGGAAACATTTTGGATGACCAAGTTAGGCTGCTCATGCAATTTGAGTTTCTTTTCCCCTTCTCTGTAATGTGAGGAGAAAGCTAAAGTTCCGGGCTTTATATTAAGAAATGATCTCCCTCAATCCTGCATAGCATCTATTTTGTTCTCTGGGGAAGAAGTGTGTTTGTGAATGTGCACTTTTATGCACTTCTGTTTAATGTAAATTGTCTTAAAATTACAAACATGTAGAACTTTCTGCTTTATCACTTTGAGTTCTCAAAATGCTCACTAAAGTATTTAACAATAAACTCAAAGATTCTGTAATTTTTCTAGTCTGAATAAATGAGCAAACCTTTTTTACATTATTCAAGGCCGTGAATGGAGTTATATTTCAATATAGTGTGAGAATGAATTTAAATTTTAAAATGTCTGTACTCCTGAAAGTGTAAATAAGGATTAAAAGGCATAACAGAAAAAGTGAAATAGGAAGAAAAGGTCCAAAGGAGAAGGGGAAATGGGAGGGGTTGAGGAAAGGAAAGAAAGGAATGGAATCGGTATGAGAAAAGGAAAAAATGGAAACAAAGTCTTTGTAAACAGGGAGGGGTGGAGGGGTTGAAGGAAGGGCAGGGGAAGGGGGAAAAATAAAAACCAAGATATATCACGGAAAGGTACAAATTCCCATGATGAATGTCATTACATTGTATACATAACTTGTACTAATAAATTCAATAAAAAATGCTTGTTCTGATTTTTTGAAGGAAGAGATTGCTTTGAAATTAATTTGAAAGAGGAGAGAATAGAAATCATAATAAAATCCTGAAATCTGATTCATGAGTCAGCAGACTGACCTACAGGTAAGTAAATTGAATAAATGACAAAAATTTCCCATCCAAGAAAAATCTGGTACTTTATGGTTTCACAGCTGAATTCTACCACATGCTTAGAAAACAAATGATACAAACCCTTCTCAAAAATCTGAAAACTTTGAAGACAGATACACATTCTATGAAGCCAGCATTATTCTGATATCAAAGAAAGACAAAGACACTGCAAGAAAAAATTTCAGACCAACATCCTTGCTGAGTGTAGTGTGTAAAAATCCTCAACAGATTCCTAACAAGCAGAATTCAACAGCACAACAAAAGATGATTCAGTATAGTAAAGTGAATTTTATCCCATAGATTCAAGCATAGTTCAACATACACAAGGTTATAAATGTGATGCATCATATTTAAGAAATTAAGGTTAAAACATTATCATTTCAATAGATGCAGAAAATGCATTTGACAAGGTCCAACATCCTTGCATGATAAAAACTATAAAAAATAGGAATAGAAGGAAATTGCCTTAATACAACAAAGGCCATCTACAAAAAAAATCCCTCAGCTAATATTATATGCAAAAGTGAGAAGGTGAAAATCTAAAAAGTTCTTTGTAAGATCATGAATGAGGTAAGGGTGATCATGCTGGTCATTTCTATTCAAGAAGGATCTAGAACCTGGATCTACAGTGTGGTATTAAGTCTCAGATAACAGAATCTTGCCTGGCTAAAGGACATGCTGGGGTGGGCCTGCATCCTGAGTCTGCAGGAACAGACCTCCTGGACACTGTGCCCCTCTGGCTGGGGGCCACAAGAATAGCCTGAAACTCTGGCTATGCCAATGTTACAGGTGGCAAAGAGCACAGATTTGTGAAGGCCCTTACCTGATTCTTGATTTTACAAGGAAGATGCTCTGTCACCTGCATTCTCAGGCACTTTGTTATCTGAAAACTAGCTCCGTGAGGACTTTCCTGGATTCTGGATCCATGAGTGCAGGTTAATCTTATGTCTGCTGGTGTTGGTATATTGTTTGAGCTTAGGGGTCCCAACCCAGTGTGGGGGTGAGCCTAGAGTCTTGGAAGCCGAGGGCCTCCTTGGCACTCGATGAGTCTGAATCCTTCATGCACAGAGCAAAACCTGATGACTTGGGGTAAAGGGTGATCCTATTGCTACGATTGCCTGAAGACCGATTCTGCGGTGGCTTCCTGTGGCCTCTGGGATTAGCCTAACGCTGAGCTGGACCTGGACCCTGGGAACTGGAGTTGCTGACTGGATTAGAAGAGGGATTAAAGGCTTTGTGCGTAGATACCAGCCTGGGCCCTAGGATCACAGAGGCCGGTAAAGTCCTGGACAGGCCTGGATGCTTAGTCTTCAGGTTCTAGTCTGGTGTCTGGGGCCATGGAGCTCTCCTAGGTGCTGAACTCTCCTGGGGCGGGCCCAGCCTGGGGTCCCAGGCAAAGTCTGCTGTCCAGTTTCCCTGCACTAACATGTGCAGGGTGACTGCCGTACCGCCTAGGGTTAGGGGAGAGTGATGTAGGTGTTGTATAACTGCCTCTTCTACACCTTTTGATGTCGTTTTCTTATTTCCATAGCCTCTGTATTTCCAACAGGAAAGGAACAATAATAGATGTGTGAAGAGCTCCTAGGGGCGAAACATCCACAGAGCAGATCCAGCACTGAGGGCAAACGCTATCTGTCTGTGTTCTCCCTGCCTCTCTCGCCGGCTGTGGGGCAGCAGTGATGCAATGGGGGAGCGGTGTGGCGAGCAACTCGGTCTTGCGGTGTCTGGACTGCAGGCCACGGGAAGTGGGGATCATGGCCTGGAGCTCAGATTGGGGCACGGATTTATAACATCTGAGGGGAATGGGTGATCAGAATCGTAGCGCCTCCCTAATGCAGAAAATAAAGAAGAGGGATTCATAGGGGCTGCAAGCCGGCTGGGTTTCACTCCTTCACTGACAAGTATTCCTGAATCCACTTGACAGTTTTGGCCCATTGGCTATCATTTGTTTTATTACGCATGCATATGTGATTACTCCTGTCATACAGGGATGCTCTAGACACGTGAGGAGAGTGCATAAAGTCAAATACTATGTCTGAATTCTTCTTAGAGGATATTTTGATTGTTAAAATAAATCACATATGCTGTTTTATGTCCTGAGTCCAATTAAACAGGAAGGATTTATTTTGCTTTTTCATAAACTGTGAAATACATATTGTCCTATAATATAACATAATTGATCATTTTCTACACATTAACTTCCAACCTTTATAGTGACAAATGTGATGTTTCATCACACTTCAATTTAACCTTGGCAGTATTTTTTGATTCATTGATGACATCACTGATATTTAATTTGTCAAATACTTTCTGTTATAAATTCGACTTAATTTTATCTTTTTCATAATTTTTCTTCACTTTTTACTTAGTACAGAAATTATTAAACATTTGGTAAGGAAATCTTTTTTAAAGTAAGCAATATAATGACAGAGGAAAAAGAAAACAAGAACTGTAACTAACAAAGGTCCCTAAATTGGCAACCAGTGAGTTAGTTTTGGTATAGGAAACTTTTAGCTGAAGGAAGATTTTACAAAAACAGTGATGAATTTCACAAAAACTATCAAAGGATGAGTCGATTAGCATACATAACAGAAAAGGAATGGATACTATTCCTCCTGCAGCCACTTCAAGCAGTCAAGACTAGCAGATTGCAGTTTTTCCTGTTTATTGTATGCATGTGGTAAAGACAATTGCAGATGATAACCCAGTGATAAAAGGCCACATTAACTGAGATGAAGACCTCAGTACCCCCAAAGAGGTACTGGCCTGCAATGAGCATTACCGTAAAAAGTAGATTCTGTTCACTCAGTGTGTGTGTGTAACATTAGTAGTATGGAAGAGGCCCATGGAAGACAAATAGCCAAAGAAACAGTGCATTTAGTTTGTACGAAAGAGAACTGCATTGAATAGAAACAACAATTAGAAGGCTGCCATCTAACACTGCAGCATTACAAAACAAAGGGAACACAAACAAAAATATTTGTATGTACTGGTCGCAAGAAGTTCCAAGAAGAGAACATTGTTGCCAATGCATAGTGGTATATCCTGAAAGGCTCTCCTTCAAAATTGAAGAAAAAAGATCCTTCAAAATCAAAAGGCCTTCCAAGATTAAAACAAAAAGCTAAAGAAATCCATGACCAATAAGCCAGTATTGCAGAAAATACTTAAAAGAATCCTAAACAGATATTTTGAAAACAACAGCCAGAAAACCAAGGGAAGAAATAAATTTCACTGGAAGATTAGGTTTTTAAAAAAGAGAGAAAATAATGAATCAAACAGTGCAAAAAATAAAAGACAGGAATTAGTGCATACATTTCAATAACACTGTAAAGGATCTTAACTCTGTAATTAAGACATAGACTGACAGATGGGATCAAAATATAAGACCCATTTCCATGTTCCCTCAAGAGATACACCTCATCTACAAAGTCTGAAAGTGGAAGAATGGAAAAGGAGCTGAAGCAGCTGGAGTCCAAGAGTACTCAGAGATAGCTACACTTATGTCTGATAAAATCAACTTCATACCAACACTATTTAGAGAGAGAAAAAAGATCATTACAAATGGGTAAATGGAAGAATTCAGCAAGAAGCAATAACAATTGGAAATGCATAGGCACTGAATTTTTGTGCACAAAATTTCATTAAGATATCTACTTGTAATAAAAGGTCATGAATACAATCATATCAGGGAACTTTAATACCCCACTCACAGAAATAGGTCAACCTGACCAAAAAATGAATAAGGAAATACCAGAAATTAGACTATTGATCAAGTGGGAGAGGTATCTCTATTTCTTCTTTGAAAAACAGCAAAATATAGTTTTGTTATCCTATGGATTTTTCTCCAAAATAGAATACATTTTAGGCCATAAGGCAAATTATAATAAATACAAAACAAGTGAAATTGTCTCATGCATCCTAAGAGATTGCAATAAAATAACACTAGAAATTAACACTAGAAATGACACTAGAAGAAACCACAGGAACTACAAAGAGAAGTGGAGATTGAATAATACACTTCAGAATAATGAATGAATCACAGAAGAAATCAGGAGAAAATTAAAAATTCCTGGAATCAAATAAGAGAAGCACAACATATCAGTATTTGTGTCACACAATGAAAGCCATTCTGAGGGAAGTTTCTAGCTATATATGTCTACATTAGAAAAATCAGAAAACTCCCAAATAGATAAACTAATGATGCATCTCAAGGTCCTGTGAAAAAATGTCAAAAAAATTTTAATGGACGTCAAGAAAATCTTAATCTTAATGTATTTGTGCATTTATGTGATACATACATACATATATATGTATCTATATATGGAAAGAATTGAAGAATAAGGGGATTATGTTAGACACAGAAGGTAAAATGAAACTATGTCTTTCAAAGCTTTTGGCTTCAGGCTTTCTTCGATTCCTCGTCTTTGACTTCCAAACCAATTCCAGGATGATATGTCCAACAGTTTTGGGATTAAAGAATGCTTTCTTGTGATATGAGTGGATAGCCATCCTGTTAAGGTATTCCTTTAATAAATTTAGTACTTGTCAATATTTAAATTACCAGTAAATTCCTGTGTAATTGGATAGACTTTCTTAAACCACCCATTTACAATAATAACTATTTCTTAACTGTGTTGTTTATGCTCATACACAGCACAAAACATTGAATTAAGTTCTCCTCCACATTTAACTAACAGGCATTTTTTGCAAACACTAGGCCTTATGAGTAGCCTAGAAAGTGAATCCTAGAAAGAACATCAAGCAAGAAAAAATTAATCTTAGATCAATAGATTGTGTTTATGGTCTTATTATATAAAACCACTTTAATTTTTTCATAAAAATTTGTGGACACCAGAGAAGCACAAGATAATAAAAGGTTTTATTTTTTCTTGTTTTGTTCTGTTGGGCAACATTCATTATGATTGGATCAACACTTTCCAGAGCCCATCTGAAAATCCACATGGACTCCTGGCCAAAAACACAGGGACACACTCTTCAAACAAGAATATTTGTGCATACTGCATGCCTCTACTTAAAGAAAAATTCAAATGCTCCGTGGAAAAATTTGAGTCAAATAAAGTTATAGGTCAATAACTACGTAGTCAGAGAAAATTTCCTTTTTGAATGGACAGTGTTTTCCCTGGTAGTTCAAGTTTTGCCTAGAACCAAGAGAAATAATAGTGATTATTAAGCGCATAATGGACAATATAGGGAGACCTTAAATCGGAAACAGAAAGATGAGAAGGAAAAAAGAGGAGGAAGGGAGGACAAGGAAGAAGAGAGAGAGGAGGAAAGGAAGAGAAAGAGGAAGGAGGAGAAAAGAAGGCAGAAGAAGGTGATTAGATATTTCAAACTTTCTAGAGTTCAAACATGAAAAAAAGGAGATGTAGCATCAAAAACACTGCAGTCTCTAAACTTTTTCCTTGATATTGACATTGTTTTGGACCAGGAATAACCCTATCAAGGAAGTTCTGTAGTGCATTACTTCAGCAATTCTGCTGAGAAAAGACAGGTACTGAGTACCTAGGAAAATACCAGATGATGGGAACAAAGCTCAGATCTCAGGTTGGATCAAACTGTGCTCAAGACATGGGGGAGGGCTGGGGATTTAGTTCAGTGGTTTTGTGACCTGCAGCACAGGTGCAAGGACCTGAGTTCAATCCCCAGTACCAAAAAAAAAAAAAAAAAAAAGACATGGGGAAAAATTACAACTAGAACGGTAGTACTTCTCTAATACAGAAAATGAAGGAATGAATTGATCAGTCAGGGGGCTGACAGGGGGCTGGATTTTATTCCCTTGCTAAAAGGCACATGGAAATATGTGTTGATATTTTTTCTCTTTCATCCGTAACTTATTTTATTATTAATGTATGATTGTTATTTACATAAAAAATATTCTAAAGATTTAAGAACAGCACAATCATCAAATAGAAAAGAATTAGCACCTTTGTGTGTAATTCACTGTTATTTTCCCCCTAAAATTTGTAGCAGAGCTATTGCTCAGCAAAAGAAAGATACAAAGAAAAAATAAAAATATAGCATATAAATGTATGGTTTATTCAAATTGTAAAAATTGTAGTTTATAAGCAGAAACACTACATAGAAGACCCCAAGAACTCCACCAAAAGTCTTCTATACTTAATAACCAAATTCAGTAGAGTAGGTGGATACAAGCTCAACACACAAAAATTAATAGCTTTCCTCTACAAGAACAGCAAAGTCACTGAGAGAGAAATAGGGCAAACAATTCCTTTCATAATATCATCCAAAAAACTGAAATACCTAGGAATCAACCTAACAAAAGAAATTGAAGACCTCTTCTCAGAAAACTATAGCACTTTGAAAAAAGATATTGAAGGGTATATCTGAAAATGGAAAGACATCCCTTGCTCTTGGGTAGGAAGGATCAACATAGTGAAAATGACTGTACTTCCAAAATTGCTACATATTTTCATTGCAATCCCAATTGAAGTCCCAGCAGCATACTTTATAGGCATTGAGAAAACAATCCAAAAATTCATTTGGAACAAGAAGAGACTCACAATAGCAAAAGCAATTCTAGGTAACAGAGACATGGCATAGGGTATTACAACCCGCAACTTGAAATTATACTACAAAGCTCCTGTGATAAAAACGGCATGGTACTGGCAAAGAAACAGACCTGAAGACCAGTGGAACAGATTAGAGATGCAGAAATAACTCCAGACACACTGAGCCACTTCATCTTTGACAAAGGAGCCAAATACCCTTGCTGGAGGAAAGATAGTCTCTTTAATAAATGGTGCTTGAGAAATTGGGTTTCAACTTGCCAAAGACTAAGACTAGACCCATATCTCTCACCATGCACTAAACTAAAATCGAAATGGATTAAAGATCTAAATATTAAAAACAGAAACGCTGAATCAGCTGAAACAGAAGTTAGGTCACACTCTTGAAGACATTGGTGTAGGAAGATTTTATGAACAAAATCTCATTTGCCCGCGAACTAGCATAAACAACCAACAAGTGGGATCTCTTTTTACTAAAAAGCTTATGCATAGCAAGAGAAACCACCAGCGGTGTGAAGAGACAACCCACAATGTGGGAAAATATTTTCACCAGTGGTCCCTCAGACAAAGGTCTACTATCTCGAATTTATAAAGAACTTAAAAAAATCAGACCTCCCAAATTTAAAAACCCAATCCAAAAATGGGCATCTGAAATGAACAGACATTTCTCACACAAAGAAGTAGACATGGCAAATAAACATATGAAAAAATGTTCAACATCACTGGTCATTCTAGAGATGCAAATGAAAACAAAGCTGAGATTCTACCTCACTCCAGAAAGAATGGCTGCTATCATGAAATCAACCAATAACAAATGCTGGTGGGGCTGTGGGGAAATAGGAACACTTTTCCACTGTTGGTGGGAGTGTAGACTGGTGCAACCACTGTGGAAATCAGTATGGAGATAGCTCAAAGAGTTAGGACTGGAAGTCCCATTTGACCCAGCTATTCCCCTGCTGGTATCTTACCCAAAGAATTAAAAGAATCATACCTCAGTGATATATGTTTACCCATGTTCATAGCAGCACAGTTTGTAATAGCTAAAACTTAGAAACAGCCCAAATGCCTATCAACTGGAGACTGGATAAGAAAATTTGTTTTTTTTTTTATAAAATGGAGTACTACTCAGCCATAAAAAATGAGAAATTAGAGACATTTATTGCTAAATGGATGCACATTGAGTTGATTCTCTTAATTGAAATAAACAGGACACACATGTGTAAATACTGAATAGTTTCTCTAGTGTGAGAAACTGAAAGTGTAAATAAGGACTAAAAGGTATAACAGATAATGTGAAATAGGAGAAAAGGGGCAAAGGGGAGGGGTAGGAAAGGAAAGAAGGGAATGTAATTCATATGAGAAAATGAAAAAGTGGAAACAAAGTCTTTGTAAATAGGGAGGGATTGAGTGGTTGAAGGGAGGGCAGGGGAAGGGGAAAAATAAGAACCAAGAGAGTAGGTAAAGATGCATATCTCCAATGATGAATGTCATTATATTGTACACCTAAAGTGTACCAATAAAAGGATATACAAAAATAAAAAATAAAATTTCACATGTGCCAGGGTAGCCAGGATTGGTGGCACAAACCTGTAACTCCAGCACTTTGGGAGGCTGAGGCAGGAGGGTCCACATTTGAGCCCAGCCTGTGCAAAGAGTGATTTAGTGGGACCCTATCTCAAAATGTAAAAAATAATCAAATAAAAAAATTATAAGGAGGCTGGGGATGGAGTTTAGTACAAAGGCCCTGTGTTCAGTCCCCTTTATTGATACTATACTACTACTACTACTACTACTACTACTACTACTACTACTACTACTACAAAGGGCTGGTACACAGTTTGGTTTAATCTGCAGTATCATGAAAAATATCACATATGTAATCTACTCTTCTATCCTTGTAAAATATAGTTCATTGCCTCATTTCACAGATATTATAAAATGGAGACATATAATTCATGCAAACTGCTAAAAACGGACATACAAGCTGACAGAATCAGTATGTCCCCCAGATATTCCTGATACCACATCTAATTACTGTAGCAACATACTTCCAATATGATGAATTCTGAGATGAACATGGTAGACCTGACCAGATTTGGAAGATTTCTGATTAAATGAGAAGGCTGGGTTGTATTCCAAAGAAAATAGGATTACCTGAGTATGTTTTTTATTGGAGGAAAAGAGATTTACATGATCTAAGTTGTGCTTGGGTTCTTCAAACTGGCCTGACTGCATGTGGAACTCCCGGAGCTATTTAAAAGTACAGATTGCAACTTCAAAAGCAGCGATTTGAGAGGTCAGTAATACCAACTCCCTGAAATAAACTACATTGTTTCCATGATCTCTGGGAGGATGAAAAGCATAATGAATATTGCCTTACTTACTTTAATTTTGAATGAGTTTTAATTCGAGACCAAACTTTGTGCATGGTAATTTTCATCTCCATGTTTCTCAGCATGTAGATGAGGGGTTTCAGCATGGGAGCAATCACAATGTAACACACAGAGATCTCCTTGTCCCTCCTCTCATTCCCTGCATGTAGATATAAATACAGGGCACAACAAATAAAGCTACAAGCATTATGTGACAGCTACAGGTAGACAGGGCTTTGCAACATCCTGCGCATGACCTTGTCCTAAGATATAGAGAATGAGTACGTAAGAAACCATCAGCACAAGAAAAACGACAACCACCACTATCCCTGAATTAGCAATCACCAAGATACTGACAACACGAATGTTTTGCAAACAAGTTTCAAAAGAGGCTTCATGTCGCACAGATAGTGATTTATCTGGTTAGGACCACAGAAGGGCAAGCTGAGTACCGTGAGAAGCAGTGCAAGCGAGTGCCAATAACCAACTCCCCAGGCGAGAGCAATGAGCACATTGCACCTTTTCCGGTCCATGATAACCATGTAGTGCAGCGGCTTAATGATGGCAATGTAACGGTCAAGAGCCATGGACACCAAGATGAATATTTCCATGCCTGCCAGTAGGTGGGCAGTGAAGAGCTGGGTCATACAGCTGTTGTAGGAGATGCTTTTTCTCGCAGCAGTTAAGTCCCTGAGGAGCCTGGGGACCACACTGGTGTAGCACAGGTCCATGAGGGACAGGAAGTAGTACATGGTTTTTTCGATCAGGTGGCTGCAGGTGATGGAGAGGAAAATGGTGACATTTCCCACTAGGACTGCCAGGTAGCAAAGCAAGAACAGGAAAAAGAACAGGAAGTCTATTTTCTGATTTCCCCAAATCTCCAGAAAAATGAATTCTGTGACATTTTTCTGATTTTCCATGAAGTCAGTGTGAGTCCATAATACACAGAGAAAGAAACTTCCTTCACCTGAAAGAGTACACAGAACAATACAGCTTCAAAAGCTTGTGTATGTTTTGGAGACATTTATACATCAAAAAGAAAGTTGCAGATTTGTTACAAAGTCAATCTGTAAAGCCCATTTAATTAAAAGGCATTACTATATTTTTAATATTTAATAAAAGGGTATACTTGGAAACTTAATAAGTATTTTACATGAATTTAACTGTCATAAAAACAGAACAGATATTGTTCTGACATTTATTTTTCATATGAAAAAATAGAGAATAGGAGGCGGCAGTCAATTATGTTCACCATTAAGATATTAAATAGAAGACTCAAGATAGGAACCTGTATCTCATGGCACGTTTCAGCCTCCTAAGCACTAGGCCACATTATTCATAAACAAAATGGCATTCCAGCTGTTTTCTATGCCTAAAAAAGATATTTCTCTTTCATTATCATCATTTGCTAACTGTATAATATTAAAGAAATCCCTCTCCTTCCCCATTTTACATATAATTTACCTATAAGATCCTAATCTCTCAATAATTCAAAAATCAAATGATATTAATATTTATTAATTTTAAAACTTCAAGGTTCTTAACCATAATAGTAAAATAGTCTGAATTGGTTGGTAATTGTTTTAGTGCTTCTCCAAAGCATATTTGGTCAAAGTTCAGGACACAGAGGAGGTGGAAATGAGGAACCAGGGGCAGCAACACTGGGCATCTATACCGAAGAACATGTAGCTCATTATAAAACCTTTTAACATAAAAACCTTCACCTAGGGACCAGGGATTTAGCTCAGTGGTTCTGGCGCCTGCCTAGCAAGCACAAGGTCCCAAGTTTGATCCCTGCTACAAAAAAAAAAAAGCCAAAACAAACAAACAAACAAAACCTTCACTGTTTTCCTAAAATTCCAAATACACTTATTGACAGTTACTACTGCCCTGGGAGACACATTGGAGACAGCCAGTCACTTCCTGGTGACTTGTTGAGGGACCCTAACGTGATTCTTAACAAATAGCCTGCTTATTCAATTGCACATTCAGAAAGTCTGTGTGTTCAGATGCTGTGCACCTGGGAGCACAGAGCAAACATAATCATCACCTTTACCTGTATCTAAATGTCCTCTTCAGCAAAGCCAGGCTGAAAGAAGAAAAGAATAATTTCAAACAATCTGTGCACTTTCAATGGGACCAGTGAGGAAAGAATCTACTGTTACGTGGAGATGCCTCATCTAAGGAGCATGACACAAGCACTCGTATCAGACTCTCAGCTGATTTCTTTGTTGAGAGCACACATCAGTTGGTTCCCTCCAAGCCTCCTTTTTCTAGAAGCAGAGGGACTCAATCTATTTGCTTTATGCCAAAAGCAAAATAAGTTCCTATAAAATGATCTATGATACTAAGGACTTGCCAAGTCCACACAGCACCCCTAACCCCTGAGAATGTTTACGGAGGAGCAACTTCTTGTAAAAGGAAGTAGACAGCACTCTTTTCATTTAGCAGTTTCCAGCTGCTCTAGAGTCCGTGCTCTGGGAACCACAAAAAGATGGGCCGATGAACTCATATTGAAACCACATTAAGTACAGAAAAAAAATGGTGCTGTAAAGAAGTGGATGTGGCTACATGTTTATTTTGTATTCCAATTACGTGGACAAATCTGTGAGTAAAAGGACAGAAAAGAATCTAGAAATATTTTCCCATTACAAAGAAAACAGAACTAAAGTAAAACTGGCGAATTAAAATTGCAAAAGTGCAAACCTCCCCTACAAAACATTTCCTCCCTGATATTGGTGCAAGCCTCAGCATCTCTTTACATGTAAATCCAGGACTTCTTACTTACAGAGATGAAATATATGTTGGGAAAATGCTGCAAAGCGGTTCCCGTAGCGTCTTTACTAACAACCTCTGTAAAGCTACCTGTGCTGCAATATCCAGAGGCTCTGTCACATCCTCCAATCCCATATGTTCTCGTAATACAGAAAATGCTCAATCTCTATGCCGTCACCTGAACGCGCGCGCGCACACACACACACACACACACACACACACACACACGATGCACATACTCAGATGCAGGTTTTAAGAATGAACAATTTTTGGACCGAGGATTTAGTTCAGTGGTTTCGCCGCCTGCTGCCCAGGCTCAAGGACCCGAGTTCGATCCCCGGTACCAAAAAACAAACAAACAAAAAAAAGAGTGAACAATTTTCAGTCCATTTTCTATCTAGCTTTCACTCAAAATAAGTTGTCCATAAATCTGACCTTTACTATTTAAATTCTTTCAGCAAGATCTCTGGAGAAATTTATTTTACAAACATATTCAAACTTCAGTTTGACAGGAAAAAAAAAAAGAAAAGAAAAACATGGAAGTACAGTTCTTGGAAAGTAGACTTATGAATAAAGTCATGAGATGAAAGGCGTAATGTAAAATTTCATCAAGAAAGATTTTGTAAGATTTTTCTGCTTCTTTACTTATTATGTCTATATCAATGATAAATGTGAAATGGAAGGACATAGACATAATTTTTGATGCATTTGGAGTAAAATATTTACATGCCATATATTCATAATATGTTCTGAGAATAATAGCATTAAAAACTTTTATTTTCTTACCCATTTCATCACTACCAAAATGCAGTAACTATTGTATCATTGCCTCTGTTTTGCAAATAAGAATACTATAGCCCAAGACTACACAAATACTAAGAGGAAGATCTGTATCTAAACCATGGTGGTATGTTCTGAAAGCTGTAACTTTTTTACTATTTGGACTTATCCTCTCACAAATACAAATCAAGGTCTCAATCAAGGTTTAATTGTTAAAATCAAGGTTTAAATTGTTATCGAATTAATTTACCCTCCAATGCCATTCAGATTTTCCTGAGTGTCTCCCCTTGGGAATGACCACAAGCAAAATAAAACTTAACTCCAGAAATTAAAATTTAAAACTAAAATTCACTAATATCAATTTTTCAAAAACAGTTGTTCACAAAACCAAAATGATATCCCAGTGTAAGAAAACATATATAGGTGCTAATCATAATTCTCACTTCTACCAGATTTTACCTTTCTTTGAAATGTCCAAGTGTTCCTTCAGGCTGGTTGTGCATCTGTTCTTGATTGTAACAGGAAGTAACCAATAGATATAGAAAGCATCTGTATCTCTCATGAATCTTGAACCCAAACACGCAATTTAGATATTCATCCCTGGGAATATTTTGAGTTAAGACATAAAAGGCCCCAAGGGAAATATTACTATGGGTATTACTTTTTTGCAGCAAGTTCATGTACAGTGATGATGGTAAAAGTACTGCCAATACTATTAAACTGGTCATGTAGATGGTTTAAAAGTTTCTTTTAATCTTTTGTGTTATGATATAAATGATTCAAGATTTCTGTAATGTTATAGTGTGGATGAAATTTTATGATTTTTTATCTCTATTCTCAACCAGAATAATTTCCTAAAGTACTGAAGTTGCTGAAGTTTATATAACTTACATTTCCTAAATTTTATTAATGTGCTAAAAACGTATCATAAGAGCTGAGCATGGTGGTGCACGCCTGTAATCCCAGCACTTGGGAGACTGAGGCAGCAGGATCACTGTGAGTTCGAGGTAAGCCTGGGCTACATAGTGAGTTCAAGGCTGGTCTGAACTACATGGCAAGACTCAAAAATAAATAAATGACTAAATAAATAAATAAATACATAAATGTGTCATAAAAAGATCATGGATATTACTCTTACAAATATTGTCCTCAGAATAATGGTCTTTATCACAAATGTCTGAAGAGTTCCTCAATATTTGATTATTCCCATTAGAAATTTAGAAGTTATATATGCTGCCTTGTGTCAATAGGCAGCAGCTACTTTTATGTAAGTAGTTAGAACTTGGAATATGGTTCAATATCAATACATTTTCCCTTATTTCCATTTGTTTTGCTTGCTTGTGTGAACCTTCCCCAGCAGAATCTAAATGGAGCAGGTTATATAACTTAGACCCCTTACACATAGCAGATTATCCCCGTAGGTCTGCACAAGGCTTCTCAGCACATTTATTGTATTGTAATTTGTAGAGCACTCACTTTCACTTCTCACTCCTTCTGAAAACCAGCTGTATTCTGATCAGCATGTTCAACTCTTAGCTGCTCATAACTTTAGTAATCTATTCTGTAAAGTCTTGAATTAGGGTATTTGATACAGCTCTATTTATTGCACAATCCTTGGTATGTCTGGTTAACAATATAGCCTCAGGTTAATAAAACAATGCTAGATAAGCCTAAATAAAGAAACAAATCCACTTTTCACTGAAAATTTCAAGATTTCTTTTCAATATTGATGAATACAGCTGGTATGAATTCCAGAAGACTATAAAAGATCTCAATGATGTAATTCACAAATATTCAGGTATATATATATAAAATTATACATCCTGAATCCACAATGCTAAGTGAAATAAATGAGCATAGGTTTCTATTATATGGGTATCACAAAATATAATTAAAGACCCAAATGAAAGATAGATGATAGGAGACAGGAAAGTTGACTTTATGGATATTGCAAGAGGATCTGGGAATGGGGAAAGACAGGAAGTGGGGAGGCTTCCTGGAAATAAATATGATTAAACTGGGATATGTTTCTGTGCAGGTTCCCTGAGATGAATGCAATTCTTAGTTATGACAAACTTATACTTACTGGGGACCCCTGAAACATTACTGGAAACCTCTGCAGTAGACTCTGCCTAGTGTGCGATGCAGGCCTGAGGAAAAAACCCTAAAAGACAGAACTAAGAGAGACAAACAGGGCACCAGGATGACCAATGCAGGAGCAACCAACAAAGGTGCTTGCCAGTCCCAGGCACTAATTTTTATTGGCAATCAATTGGGGCAAATGGGAACAACGTGTAAGGCCAGGACTACTTGTGATTTCTATGGAAATTAATGTCAGCAAGGCTTGTAAAAGACAAGACAAAGCACTTTCGAATTAGGAACAGAATAGACAAAATATAAGGTTTTAACTAGAACATTGTCCTTCTAGTCAGGAGGTTTTAGTTCTGGGAGTGGAATTTAGGGGCGAGTTACTCTGACCTTGACATGTAGGCTTTGGCCAGACTCATTTCTATAAACAAGCCAATTGTGGGCCAGGGATTTAGCTCGGTGGTTCCGCTGCCTGCCTTGTAAGTGCAAGGTCCTGAGCTTGATCCCCTGTACCAAAAAAAAAAAAAAAACAAAAAAACAAGCCTATTGTGAGGTTAACTCTTCACAGCCTGCTTTGGGCATAATCAATATTATGATCTCCTGCATATACTAATAGAAAAGAAACTGTAGAAGGAGAAGAGGAAGAGGAGGAGGAAAAGGGAAGGAGATTGAGAAAAGAAGACAGGACAACACTGGATCTTGGAAAAATCCTGTACAAAAAGATGAATTTTGAATAATATAGATAAAGATAAACAAAGCTGACTATATGAATGATAATGTGCATAAATGCACAAAAATATAGATAACAGAAAGCTATAGAGTATTATCAACAATTAAATAACAGTGATTTTGAACACAGCAAAACTAGGCGTTTTCTAAATCAAGATGAATTACAAAGACTTCCCAATTATTAACTATAAAGAAACTAGTTTATTATAATTTTGTCAGCAATAAATTATTACTTAAAAATAGCACCACAAGGAAATATCATATCTGCATAAATTAATAAAATTCTAACATACTTTTGAAAATATATTATGTTACTATTAAGAAAAGTCTTCCACAGTAGAGTACCAAGCACACTAACACCCATTTATTTTGCAAGACTATTGTTCCAAGGAAATAAAATGAATTACTGATCAATGTCCCTACATAATGAAATTGACACATCTTGAAGAATTAGTCCACCTACTGTGCATATAGAAAATTAATGCTCCAATGCCAGTTTTATTTCAGAAATTCTAAAATAGTTTGAAATTATAAAATTCTTGATTCTCATCAACCAAACAATAAATTGAAAGTTACAACTAATTTATCATGTAGTCAGAAAGTGGATACATCTAAATGTCTAACATTTAAAAGTTTATCAACTACAAATCTCAAAGTATGATAATAATATGAAGGAATATGCTAGACAAAAGATTATTTTATTGAATACCAGACACAAGGGCATACATTTGACTTGATAACACTTGTAGGATAAATCTTAAATACTTTAACTCATTGATTCAGAGAGTGAAATGGTGGTGCTCTGACTGTGGAATGATAACTTGAGCACTGTCCAGTCAAAGAGGGGAAAGGTTGGGTACACAGGTTTATTAAATTCCAGTGATCAGTACAAGACAGAGCTTGTAGTTATCTATACTGTATTTGAGATTAAAATTTTGTAAAAGGGCAAATCTTGTGTTAGGTGTTTGTGTCACATTGATAATAACAAAGAGCAAAGTGGGTGAACACTTCTGTAAGTTGTTGTATAGGGCATGGGGTAAGTTTAAGGCATAGATTTTGGTGATAGTTGCATAAATGTATTCTTGTCTCCAAACTCACCAAGCTGTATGTATTACATATGTACAACTTATTGTATGTTATACAAAATTATGCACAACAGATAATCTGTCTGTAACACATTAATGATAAATAAAACTACCTGAGAAAAACTTTAAATGAGTATACACTTTGTGAAAGGCAAAATACTAATGTTGACAAAATCTGCACATCATTAGTCATTAGAAACTTTCAAATTGAACCCACAGTAATTTACCTCTATGCACTGCCTAGACTAACTAAATGGGAAATAATTAACAATACCAAGTGGAAAAGTGAGGAATGTCTTCTCGTGTTTTGAGTAGCTTTCCAATTGCGTAATGCCTATTTTTCTGTATGGACCAGCTCTCAGAGTCCCAGGATTAACTGTAATATGGAGTCTTCTGGAATTTTTATTAGTCCTTTGTCTGAGGAACAGCTGGCAAAAAACTTTTCCTGTTCTGTTCGTTGTCTCTTTGCTCTGTTGGTGATTTCTTTTGCTGTGCAAAATCTTTTTAATAAGATGAGATTCAAGTTGTTGATTCCTTGTAATATTTCTTATGAAATCAGGGTTTTGTTCATAAAGTGTTTGTCTATGCCTATGTCTTGAAGAGTTCTAACTATTCTTTCTTCATTAGATTGTGTTTCTGTTTCAATGTTTAGATTTCTAATCCATTTTTATTTTAGCTTAGTGCATGGTGAGAGACATGGGTTTAATTTTAGTCTTCAGCATGTGGAAAGCCAGTTTTCCCAGCACCATTTATTAAAGAGGCTATCTTTCTTCCAGTGAAGGTGTTTGGCTCCTTTGTCAAAGATGAGGTGACTGAGTGTGTTTGGAGTTGTTTCTGCATCTTCTAATCTGTTCCATTGTTCTTCAGATCTGTTTATTTGTTTGTTTTTTTTGCCAGTGCCATGCTGTTTTTACCACATTAGCTCTGTAGTATAATTTCAGGTCAGGGATTGTGATGGCCCCTGGCTTGCCTTTGTTGTTCAGAATTGATTTGCTATTCTGGGCCTCTTCTTGTTCCAAATGAATTTTAGGATTGTTTTCTCTAGTTCTGTGAGATACGCTATTGGAACTTTCATTGGGATTGCATTAAATCCGTGTAGGAATTTTGGGAGTATGGGAATTTTTACTATGTTGGTTCTTCCTACCCACAAGCAAGGGAAATCTTTCCATTTTCTGATATCCTCTTCACTCTCCTTTTTCAGAGTACTGTAGCTTTTGACATAAAGATCTTTTACTTCCTCTGTTAAATTGATTCCTAAGTATTTCATTTTTTCAATGATATTGTAGTGCAGTTTCCCTAATTTCTCTCTCAGTGAATTTATTTGTGTATAGGATGCTATTGATTTTTAAGTGTTGGTTTTGTATCCAGCTATGAGACTGAGTTTGGTTATTAAATAAAGAAGTTTTTTTGTGGAGTTCTTGGGATCTTCTGTGGAGTATCAGATCATCTGCAATTAATGATAGTTAACCTTCTTCCTTTCCTATCTTTACCTTTTTATTTCTTTCTCTTGTCTAATTGCTCTGCCTAGTGTTTCCAGAACTATACTGAACTGGAGAGGTGATAGTGGACATCCTTGTCTTGTTCCTAATTTTAGAGTGAAAGCTTTCAGATTTTGATCATTTAGTATAATGTTGGCCATTGGTTTGTCATAGATGGCTTTCATCAGATTGAGATAAAGACCTTCTATTCCCATTTTCAGCATCATTGAATAGAGAAGGAGCCACGTTAGAGCTTCTCAGAGAAAATCCACTGAAAACACAGGTAATTGGAAGAAAGAGAGGGACATGCATTCTGATGCCAAAATCAATCTGAAACAAAAGACTAGTAGACTCAACAAAATATAGACACTTTTTAAAGAATTCAGATTTAACTTGGATTACTTGGATAGTCTCTGTGCAATTTTTACCTTGTGTCATTGTACTTTGAGATTATGTAGGCTATTTTTTATTTTTGCAGACATTCATAACTAAGAGTTTGGCTTTAATCTCAAAAAAACCTTGACTTGGGCTTTTGAGAAATGTGGAAATCTTTGAAACTTTGGGAAAGGGATTATTGCATTTTTTGTTATAAACTAAACAGTTGTATCATATTAGGAAGAATTATTAACTTATCATAGTGTTATTTAGAAATTAAATATGGATTAAGGAAAAGAGTTCAGTTATCAATTTGACAAGGGGCAGGATATAATAATTAAGCTTGTCAACTTGATTGGCATGGAAACTGCCCAATGGGTGATGAGAGCACTCTCCTGAATGTCTAAGTAGGCCACGGTGGCCTGTCTTTGGGTGCTACAGCTGACCCCTTCCTCTGTGACACTGTTGTCCTACTTTTTCCCTGGCTACTATGAACTTAGTAACTTTACTCCACTAGATCTGTCAACCATCATATCCCTACTTTGACCTTCATCCCTGGACTGAATTATCTGAAATAAGAAGCCAAAGAAACCTCTTCTTCTTTTAAGTTTCAGGTTTCAGATAGTTTGTTCCAGCAATGGGAAAGTTGACTAACAGAGTATCTAGGTACTTTCAGGCCATAAAACCACTTGCCCACATATCCTGTACTTGGCAAGGAAGATTCAACTGTGTTTCTAAATGTTATTCTATGCTTCAGAACCATTTTCTATTGCTAGTTTTATTCCAGGTTGACATCTATAAGAAAGTGATGACTCAAATTATAAAAATAACTAATGTCAGACAGGAAATCTTATTCCTAAATGCACAGTTATATTCCTTGAGCAAGAACCTCACCACTTCTTGTTTACTTGCCTGGTGGTTTCACCCATTCCTTCATTCTTGAAGGTTCTGGCTTATTTTTCATCCTGGCTAAGCTGGATTGTAGTTTCAAACTGACCTTAATAATATGACATGGTAATACGTGGAGGCCCTTGAGGGGCCCACTGCACCCCAAACAGGTACAGATGGAGATCATCAGCAACGGCAAGCATTCAACTTCTTTTCACTGTTTTTATTCCATCTAGGTCACATGCCTATTGGTTTGTGTCACCCTCATCTGAGAAGGATCCTCTTCCATCCTTTTGACGACCTATATGTGAACCATCCACCTACACATCCAGAACCAGAAATGCTAGGCATTTCTTAATCCATTAAAGTTGATACATGGCTAAGTGTTATACCAATTAAAAAAATAAAAACAAAGATCCTAGATATAAACACACATTTATAGCCTATTGCTTTTTTCTTTTTTTTTTTTTTTTTTGTACTGGGGATCAAACTCAGGACCTTTTTCTTGCAAGACAATCAGCAGTTGAGCTAAATCCCTGGCTCCAGCCTATTGCTTTTTTTAAGTGCTAAGAACACTCATTCAAAAGAGTCATTTCTAAGAATGGTGGTGGGGTGTTCGTTGGGCATCACACATAGTAAAATTGGAAAGAATGATGGTGGGGATATTGAATGTCCACAGGCAGAAGAATAAAACTAGACCCTTTTCTCTCACCAGTTACAAAAGTCAACTCAAGATGTAGTGAAGACATAAATGTGAGACCTGAAACTCTAAAATTACTAAAAGGAAAGAGGAGAAATGCTTCAGAACATAGGACTAGGCAAGGATTTTTGGACAAAACTTTCAAACCACAGGAAACTAAGGTGCAATTAGGCAAATGGAATTACAACAAAATGAAAATCTTTTTCTTAATAAAGAAAGAGACAGTGTGGAGAATGGTAGAAAATATTTTCAAACTAATAGGATAAATATATTAATATCTAATAAATAGTTAATAGACAGAATAATAAGAAACTAAAAAACTCAATAGGAAAACAGAACTATAAGTAAAAAAGTTAAAAGTGGGCAAAATATCTAAATAGACATTTCTCACAAGAAGATATACAAATGGGCAACAAGTACATAAATAAATACTTAACATCACTAGTTACCAAGACAATTAAAATCAAAACCTCAATGAAATATTAACCCCCCAGTAAAAATGGTGATTGTGAAACCTATTAAAGGGAACAAGGATGGTGACAACGTGGAGGGAAAGCAACAGTGGTACCCTGTTGGCAGGAAGGTGAATTGGTACCTCTGTTACGAAAAGCTGTGTGGGTGTTCTTCAAATATTAAAAGCAGAACTACTCTGTGACCCTCAACCCTTCTCTGGGATACACACCAACAGCAATGTGGTCTGTGCACTGAAAGGTATCTGTGCTACTATGTCTGTTTCAGCCATGTTCATGCCAGTCATTTTTAATAAATCCTGATGTACTTCTTTATAACCGCATTTGAAAACAGCATACCAGCTCTATATGACTTTCAGGCTTTTAATTTTAAATAAGCACATCCTAATGATACCAAAGAATGGTTTTTATTGTGGTGTCTCCACACATGTCCACCACATACTTTGATCATGTCATCTTTCTTCCATCTCCTCCCTCCCATTTTCATTCCCTCCCTGTCCTTAATAGTCTCCCTTCTACTTACATGTCATCCCTACTTTCTAGATCCAACATATGAGAGAAAACATGCAACAGTGTGAGTCTGGCTTATTTTTCATGGTATCTCTAGTTCCATCTATTTTCCTGCCAATGAAATGATCCTCTTCTTCATGACTGAATAATAGTCCATTGCGTGCAGGTACCACATCTTCTTAGTCCACTTATCTGTTGATGAGTGATAGGCCTGATTCCATAACTTGGCTACTGTGAATTGTGCTGTGATCAAAGTGACTATGAAGGTACAGGAATACCTCAATTTACAAACTGTTCTCTTTGCAAACAATTCAGTTCACGAACAAAAGGGTTCAGGAAAATTTTGTTTCTGTTCACCAACTCTCCATTGGGTGACAAAGAGGACTGTGGTCAACTTCTCCACACAAACACAAAAGCATCCATCTTTCCCAAAACCATAAAACAAATTAAGTTCATAAACCAAGGCACCACTGTTTTTCTATAATATGATGACTTTGACTCATTTGGTCATACACTGATAAATTGTCTAGCAGGATGAAATGGTAGATCTGTTTTTAGCTTTTGAAGAAATGTCTAGACCAGCGAGGGTGAACCTTTTAGAGCTTTCTATGATAACACACAACCTGCTGTGGCACGTGTGTCATAGGTTTGCCACCGCTGATCTTTACTGTTTTACACAGTGGCTGTAATAATTTACCTTTCCACCAACAGTGTGCAAGGGTTCTTTATCTCATGAATTCTCCTCAGCATTTATAATTTTTTTGTATTCTGGATGACAGCCATTTGCCTGAGATGAGATGGAATCTCAGTGTAGTTTTGACTTGCATTTCCCTGCTGGCTAAGAATAATGAACATTTTTAGTGCACATACTGGCTATCTGAATTGCTCTTAAGAAGGGTCTTTCCAGATCACCTGCAAGTTTATTGAGAGGATTAGTTGTTTCTTTTGTGTTAAATTTCTTGTGTCCTTTAGCAAAGAAATAAAGAAGATTTTTAGTCTGTTACACATTTTGCATGGTAGCCAAGATGTGGAAGAAACTTAAATGTCACTGACAGATGATGGATAAAAATAAGTTATATAAACATGAATGGAACATTATTTAGTCTTAAAAATGAAGAAAACCCTTCAATGAACAACATAGAATGACCATGGAGAATACTATGTTAAGAAAAATTAGAACAGACACTGAAGGGCAGATATGACATGATACCATTTTAGGAAAAATCTAAATTAGGCTAAATCATAGATTTAGAGAATGGAATGGCAGTGGTTTTGACCAGGGGCAAGGGCATGGGTGAGGGGGTTAGAGCAAAAAGTTTTGGTAGCACATGATAATTGAGTTGTAGAGATCCATGTATGATTACATAGAGCCCATATCAATACTGTATTGGATACACTCAATTTTGTTAAGAGAATAAATCTTGTGTTAAGTGTTCTTAACACTACAACACAGCAGCAACAACAACAATAGTATAATAATAATGAAAGTAGGAGGTCAGTTTTGGAGGTGATTGAATAGGTAAATGGAGGAATTTATTGCATAGATAGTGGTAACAACATCACATATGTATACATATCTCCAAAGCAATGAAGTTGTAGATATTATATATGGAAAATTTTGTATTTTAATTGTACTCCTAAGAAGTGGTTTTAAAAATGAAAATGCAATATACTTACTTTGAGTAAATTACATATATATATATATATATTTACAAATTATAAACACAACAGAAGACATATCTGAAATATGCTGACACCTAAAACTACCTAAGGACCCGAGACTCGCTATTTTTAAATTAATTAAAGGCATATATAGAAACTTCACAAAAGATGATACACTAAAGGCCAATGATGTATGGAAATATATACAACATCATTAGTCATCAGGAACTTTCAGATCAAAACCACAATATTTTAACAGTAAGCATTTTCTAGAATCACTAAGTTGTACTAGAACAAGTACAAATATTAGAATAGTTAGAACCTTCCTCTTGTGCTTTAAATAGCTTTCCAACAGTATTCTACACTGACCAAACCATGGAATCCAAGGGGTAACTATAATATGGAGCCTTCTAGAGCGTCTGGCTACTTCTGAAACACTCTGAAAAATAAGAAAAGGGGCATTCAAAGGTAAGTAATTTTAATGGCTGTCATTAATTTTAGGTCCTCACTGTTTTATCTTTCCAGGTGACCAGTAGTAAATTTTCAGAAGTGCTTGTTATTGGTAAGAGTAAAGGAGTTACTCCCCTGACAGGTGTCACCAGGAGAACTACTTCACTAACCCAAAGGCTAGGGGTAAACCACCATATTATTCATATGGTGCTTAGCTTTTCAAATAACCCAGGCTTGTCTATAGGATGGGGATTCTCACATGTGTAGGTTCCAAGTTCAGGGAATGGAATTCCCATTCAAGGGTGGGTGATTCTCTAACATGTTTTTCCAGAACATGATTCTAACACAAAGCCTTTTCATCAAAGGGGATAATTAATTCCTGAGAGAGAAAACACAGATACAAGACAAGATCTCTCAATCTTTATTGAAACCACTTTAAATATTCTTACAATGCAAGATGAAAATATTTTTGTTATAGTTCACACAACCAGAGCAACATTCATCCTGAGTAGGTGATTCATTTGAAAATTTTTCCTTCAAACTTTCTTCTTCACTGAAGGACCAGAGTCAATAATGAAGATAATTTTTTCTATAGTGTGTCAAGAGAATCCATTCTACATTTAAACTCCAGGATTTCAGTGAAAACATTTTTAGGCTGTAAGTAAGAATTTTTAGCCTTTATATTTACAATGTCACTTCATTTTGGATTTGATACAGAATTTTCTAAATAATCTCTTTGCCAGTTCATGATTTCTTAGTGAAAGATTCTTATTCCAAGAGGTCATTTTGAAGATGGAATTATTTCTAAAAATGCCCAAGTATTATTGAAATCAACTAAGAGTATGAAGGTAAGTTTTTGATTTGGCTGTTGGTTATTTAATATTGTTATTTTTTAAATAGAGTAATAGTTACATTTGTCAAATATAGTCATAGGGTATTGCATCCTCCCTCAAATTCTTAAAAGATATCTAGTAAATATCATTAACCTAACTTCACAGTGGACAGAGACTCAAAGACAGGAGGCAATTTATAAGACTCACTTCTCTAAAATCAAGAAACATCATTTTGTCATGAGAGATCTCATTTACTAACCAAGACTGACGTTGATCATGAAAACAAATTTTGAATGCACCTCAAATGTATAAAACATCCATATATTAAGTGACAGAAGTTATCAACTGGTGAATTCAAGCCCCAGTATGGAGAATTCTTTCTGGGATCAACTGCTAAGAAAATTCTTTGGAGTTTCTTTAAATATAAGATGGTGAGGACTTCTCCTGAGTTTATGGCATAGTAAAATGTTTGCCTGTTTTATTACTCAACCTGTCAATTCTGCTTCTTTTTCATGAGTATAGAAATAGATGTGTTCTCAGAACTATGTTTTATGTTTTCACATAAAAATCAATTATCACAACAAATACAGAGCAATGCTCTCAATCAGAATTTATACATAATGTAGCTGATGTGCAAAGTGCCAGGAATAGACCCAAGGAAGAGAAATTCCAAGTGGAAGAACAAGGATTCAAATCTCAGCTTCCTGACTCTTTCGACTCTTAAAACAATATACTTAACCACTCCGACATATGTTTTAAAACAATCTCAGCAGAATCTGGGTTCACAAAATAAGCTGAGGGAGAGGTCAAGATTCATTTTCTTACTATTTGGGACTTGAAATGTATCATCTTTTGTCTATATAAAGCATGAACGTTGCTTTTGGAGAATTGTGAATATAATAATGATCACTATGGTAATATTAAACAAGATTAAATTGTCATTGTTTGTTATAACATGACGATATGGAGTATATAGGTTAAAGTTAAGAACTTAAAGGAAAATATAAATTGGGAATTGGGGGACAAATAATAAGAACAAGTTGATCATCATTCTTGGCTATGCTATTCATTAGGTGCTTATCCCGAAGCAGAATCTTTGACATATTTGGTCTTGTCTTACAAGTAAAATAACTTAAAAATGTGTTTAAAAATATCAGTGTTGACCAGATAGTGTGTTTGTAGAAAGGATTAAGCCAGTAAGTGTCTGCAGAAACACTTAGAATACATGAAATGTTCAGAAGGTATTAGTTAATATTATCATTGTTACTCTAATGGTAAACATTAGTCTCAGATTTTATATCTATCTGTGAAATGGACTAAATAATATCAACCACACAGGTTATTCTAAGTATTAAAGATAATTGTGTGTGCCAAGGACTTGGTACCATGGTATACATAAAACATACACTAAAATTTTTCAGTACCATATTAACTATATCAATATATTAGACTTAATGAGAAGTCCTAAAATTATCCTATGACAGCTCTTTTATACTTTCATTGTGTTTCCCTCACTGTTACCCTGAAACTGTTCACATGAACTGTTACATATTTAACAAACTGAGATTCCTGTCTTTGACTTCCACCTGTCACTAAACCTCATCCTGATACACACAAGGGAAGAAAAGACATTTACTAAAGTAGTCTCCAAGATTTGCCCTTCTTCACATTTCATGTCATCTCTTTACTCATCTTCTCAATTACCTTTCATAGGCCCCCATTTCTCAGTAATAAAGGATAATATTGTCACTTGCATCAATGGCTCTGTCACCCTTCTTCTGCTGCCTTTGTAGGCATAGCTTCCACTATGTTTGAAAGATATTGCTTTAATTTAGGCTCTTAATCATCTCAGACACTTGAATGTTCTTAATTGGGTTCCTGTCTTGTGTGTTTTCAAGAGGTCCTCATTTATATCCTCTACAGAATCTTCATCTGGATGAAAAATTGAGTAATAAGGAAGAATTTTACAGCTATTCACATTATCTGAAAAAACAAAACAAAAAACAAAACCTCATATAATTTCACAATTCAGTAGAACACAGGGATTTATTGTTTACTAGGATGAAGAAGCTTAATAAAGTCAAGATGTGTTATCATTTTTTCAGGTAACATAATTAACTTCAACATTATGTACATGGCCAATAAAAACAATGTGACAGAGTTTGTTTTACTGGGGCTCACAGAAAGCCCAAAGATTCAGAAAATCATATTTGCTGTGTTTTCCCTCATCTACATCATCTCCATGGTAGGAAATTCACTCATCCTTATCACCATAGCTGCCAGCCCACTATGGAGGTCCCCCATGTACTTCTTCTTGGCCCATCTCTCCTTTATTGATGCCTGCTACTCCTCAGTCAATACCCCCAAACTGATTATAGATTCACTCCATGAAAACAAGACCATCATGTTCAATGGCTGCATGACTCAAGTCTTTGCAGAGCATTTCATTGGAGGTGCTGAGGTGATCCTGCTGACGGTGATGGCCTATGACCGCTATGTGGCCATCTGCAAGCCCTTGCACTACGCAGTCATCATGAACTGGAGATTGTGCAGCCTGCTGGTGGGAGTGTCATGGGTGGGAGGCTTTCTTCATGGAACCATACAGATCCTCTTCATCTTGCCACTGCCATTCTGTGGCCCCAATATCATAGACCATTTTATGTGTGATCTGAACCCTCTGCTCAAGTTGGCCTGCACTGATACACACACGCTGGGGTTCTTTGTTGCTGCCAACAGTGGCTTCCTCTGCCTGTTAAATTTCCTGCTTCTCCTGGTCTCCTACATGGCTATTCTCTTCTCCTTAAAGACTGACAGTGTGGAGGGGAGGCAGAAAGCTCTCTCCACCTGTGCTTCCCACATCACAGTGGTTGTCTTGTTCTTTGTGCCCTGCATATTTGTGTACATGAGACCTGCAACGAATTTATCCATTGACAAAGCAGTTGCTGTTTTCTACACCATGGTAACTCCCATGTTAAATCCTTTGATCTACGCTTTGAGAAATGCTCAGATGAAAAATGCTATTAGGAATTCTTTTGGTAGGAAAGTTCTTTCAGGTGACAATTAAATTTCCCTGGAGCCCAACATTTATTTCAAAGATGAAAGGATCAAAACGATGATATTTTATTATCACACTGAGGAATACTTACAGGACATATACAAACATACTGTCATTCATACATTTTTGTCTTAAGGAGGCAGAAAAAAGTTATACAATGTAACCCAGGACCACTCTTTGAATACTTGGAAAATTCCATCTAATCAGAGCCTAGTTTTGCTACTTTTACCCATGTAGGTAGATTCATAAGCTTTCTTTCTAATAAAAAATAAATAATAAAATAGGTTTTAGTATTAAAAAGTAATATCTACAAGACTCAAAATGGTAAGCACTGTTATTGCTCATCTTATTCTGTAAAAACACTAACAATAGGAGAAGTTCTCAAAATAGATATTGTGCCGAGTCAGAAACCATAATATGACTGATTTTTCAGACTGTACTCTCTACTCTTATGATCACTTCCAGGAGTTGATGATATGGTAGTTATCGTTTTTGGGACAAGAATTTTGCTGGGCACAGTGTATATGGTACTTGATCATCTGTACCTAAATTCTAAAAATGTTCAGTAGTATTCCTTGTGACTTTACCTGTGAAATTGATGGTCATTTCTTTCCAGTTAATATAGTATCTGTAATGGTTAAGCTTAGTTATGAACATGATTGGCTTGAGAGCAACCTAGATGATTAGAAAGCTTATATTTATGTATGTTCTGATGGGTCATTGTGGCCTGACCTTGACTAACATGTCTGGCTGCCTTTTCACTGCTGGTGCTCCTCTGCTCTGATGCCCTGAAGCTATGAATTAAGCCTGTTTTTTCCAGCACAGCCTCTGACATCATGCCTTGCCTTGGAGCTAGCTGACCATGGGCTGAATCTTCTGAAACCGTGAACAAAATTAACCTTTTCTTCTTTAAGTTGCATGTGTCATGTAGTTTGAATACAGAGTAACAGAAAGTGTGCTCATTTCTGTAATTATACTTGACTATGTGTTTTGGAGGCCTTGGAACTGGTTTCCAGGAAGAGTTTGGAAAGTTCTGGAAATAAAAGCCAGACAAGCTCTAGAATGCTGTAAGCAGAGTCTAATGAAAGATGGTAGTTATAGCTTAGAAAACCAGAATGCTGATAGGAATGTGCCCAATAAATGTCAGCCTTAGGAGGTTTCAGTTGGGAACAAGGACTCCATTGATGTTGTGAAGAAAATTTCAAGGCAGCCCAAAATTCAAGCTGTGGCATGGGTACTTCTGACTGATCTTAGACAGGTGTCTAATGAAAATTGGGGACAGAAAAATCAGAGCCAAAATAGTTTTAAAACTTAAATATTGACCCAAAATAAACTATGTATAAAGTTGTGGCTAACAGAAGTGTGGTTGTTGGAGAAATTAGTGCCATTAAAAAGAAACCAAATATTTTGTATAGTTATAAGATGAAAGAGGTCTTGAGGGCATCTCAAAATCAGCGAAACCCCACCCATTGTTAGCTGAGGGGAAAAATGTGTCAATGTTTCGTTTGAGAAGAGAGTCCCTGGGACTTCTACTTGAGAAGGGCCTCCCAGGTCATCAGTTGCCTGGGATTCATCTCACTTTGCTCAGATACTCGAGCACTCAGTGTCCACTCCAGAGGGATCTCACTATGGCTCCAGCTGACAGCAGACTTCGGTGTCACCCAGGTGGTGATGGTTTTACCAATATGCAGAATGCAAGAGTTGTGAGTCAGAAAGGCCTCCATCTAGATTTCAAAAGAAGTCCTGGGAGGCCAGAAAAGAGGTCCCTGAGAAGGCAGAGTATGACTCTATGGCAAGGAAGTCAAAAAGAGAAGGAAGCAAAGTTAGAGATGCCAGGAATGTGAATATCTGCAGAGCAAAGCTACAGGCCATGGTCAGAGCCAACTCAAGAACAAAGCCATGTGGGCTGTGGGCAGCAGTAAGGTGTGCCCTGTAGCTCATATTTTATTACCATGTGCCATGGGTGCTGGATAAGGAACTCCAAGACTTCATGTTCGCCCTGTTAGGTTTCAGTCGGGCTGGGATCTGATTCCTTTCTATCTCCCCATTCTTTCCTTTTGGAATGAGAATGTTTTCCCAGGCCATTGTACCTTGAGATTGTGTAACTGGTCTTTCATTGTTACAGAGGTTCACAGCTATGAGTTTGCCTTAGGTTTTAAAATGACTTTGACTTGGACCTGCAAGAAATGCTGGAAATTCGAGGCTTTAGGGAAAGGATTATTATTCTACAAATATGGGCATTTGATGTCATAGTTTACTGTTAATTTTTGCTCTCATTTCTTTATTAAAAGTTGTTTCTAAAACTATATAACTCTGTCTACACATAAAATAATTTCTGGATTACTTCACTCTTAATATACTCTTAATACACTCTATTTTTACTTCACTCTTAATACATATGTAGGTTTTGGCCCAAGGATTACTGATAGTTTCTGGGAGCAGAGAGGTGAATAAAAAGACACCAAAGTTTTTCATTCACAGAGCATAGACTGAGAGAGTATTTTAAAGAAATTCAACAAGCCTCAAAAGAACAAGAGAAATGATTTAACACTCTAACAGAGAGTTGAAAACAATTTAAAAAATCAAACAGCTATCCTTAGCAAGATATAAAATCAATAGCTTTTTTATATACTAATAGGGAATGTTTTGAAATAGAAATCAAAATAGCAATTCCATTCAAAATAGCCACAAAAAATAAATATCTAAGAAATTTGAACCAAAGGAGTGAATGACATTTATATTGAAAACTATAAGTCGTTGATGAAAGAAATGGAAGGGGATCTGAATAATGTAAAGACATCTTGCGTTCATGGGTTGGAAGAACCAATATCACTAAAATTCCCTAACAACCCAAAATAATTTGCAGATGTAATGTAACTGCAATCAAATTTGCCATAACATTCTTTGTAGACCTAGGGAAAAAAACCCATCCTAAACTTGTATGGAATGGCAAAATATTCTGAATAGCTGAAATTGTTTTGAAGAAAAATAACAAATTAGAAACCATTACACTAATAGACTCCAAAATATACTTCAAAGTGTGATAATGAAAACACTTAATGTACAGCTTGGTGCTTGACCCTCAGTGGGGTTTCAATAAATAACACTTGAGGGCTGGGGGATGTAGCTCAGTGGTGCTTCTCCTACTTGGCAAGCACAAGGTCCTGAGTTTGATCTCCTGTACCTAAACAAACAAACAAACAAACAAGCAAGCAAACAAACAAGCAAGCAAACATACACACAAAAAACAACTCCCGGGGTGAGGTGGAATCACAGTGTTGGTCTCATTTGCATCTCTCTCGAATGACCACCAGTGAAGTTGAACATTTTTTCATATGTTTATGTGCTGCTTTTACTGCTTTGAGAAATGTCTGTTCATTTCCGATACCCATTTTTGAATTGAGTCTTTGAACTTGGGAGGTCTGACTTTTTTCAGTTCTTTATATATTCTAGATAGTAGTTCTTTGCCTGAGGTACAGCTGCTAAACATTTTTCCCACATTGTAGGTTGTCTCTTAGCTCTGTTGGTGGTTTCTCTTGCAGTACAGAAGATTTTAATAAGATGAGATCCCGGTTGTTGATTCTTTGTGCTAGTTCCAGTGCTACTGAGGCTTTGTTCATAAAGTCTTTTTCTATGCAAATGTCTTCAAGAGTTCTACTTAACTTATGTGTTTTTTTTTTTATAAAATGGAGTAGTACTCAGCCATAAAGAATGAGAAACTAGAGACATTTGTAGCTAAATGGATGCATATTGAGGCCATACTCTTAAGTGAAATAAATAGGACACACATGTGTAAATACCAAATAGTTTCTCTACTGTGAGAAATTGGAAAGTGTAAATAAGGATTAAAAATTATTAAAATGAATAACTGATAGTTTGAAATGGAAGAAAAGGTCCAAAGGGGTAGGGGAACTGGGAGCAGAAGGGGAAAGGAAAGAAGGGAAAGGAAAAATTATGAAAAAAGAAAAAAATGGAAACAAAGAATGTAAATAGGGAAGGGTGGAGGGGGTGAAGGGCGCACATGTAATGGGGAAAAATAAGAACCAAGACATATCATGTACAGGTATAAGCACCCAATGATAAATGCAAATATATTCTATACCTAAAATGTACCAATAAAAGAATTTAAGCAAAACAATAACAACAACAACAACAACAACAATTCCTGAGTAAATAGATGAATCACAACCTCAGCTGTATGGGATTGGGATTGGCTAGTTGTCCTGCATACCCCTTTTAACCTCCTGACCTTTTAAAATCGATTCCCTGACCTAGCAATGCTTTTCCTCAACTCTTGCTATTCATTCCACTGACCCCATTTTATCCCAAGAGCACATCTTCTGATTTCCTTTTTTGTTGGTATCCTTTCCTGGTCCTCTCCCATATCTTTGCTGTGCGTCCCTCTAAAATTGTTAAGAGAGTAATTTCAGAATTTCCACCATAAGCACAAAATTAGTGATGTGTTAATGAGCTTGATTTAATTATTCTACATTTTCATCTACCTTCTCTCTATCCACCCATCTGTCCATATCACTGCATCATATTAATGCATAAATATACACAGTCATGATTTGTCAATAAAAAGATGTACATTGGAATGAAGGAAAGTAGGGATGAAAATTTTTTGATTCACATCATTATTTGCTGAAAAAAATTGGAAATAAATATTTTTGTAATTAATTGAAGAATTTCCCTTGAATACAATTCATTGGTTTTTGTTAGATTCTCACATGCAAGCAAGAAAGTGTATGAAGTTATCCCAGATCCATCAAGCACTTTCTGAAATCCACCCTCATACAGGATGTTGACTGGAAAATGTTTCTCATTTGCCTTCCCAGGAGGAGTATTTAACATTAATGATGTAAAATATATGAGACTGGGGAAAGTCATTTTCTAAAGGGTTCCTTTGCTCTCAATTAAGAAATATGAACTATATTTGATGTAGAAATTACTCTTCAGCTCGTCTTCTTCAAATTATGGGAAACTCTGATACCATGTACTTGTAATTAAAGGCATTGATTTAGGCAATACATTATATGTTTTAACTAAAATAAAACTGAAAAATGATGACATTAATGTAGAATGGAGACTATTAGAGATGAGAAAAGGGACTAGAGGGAAGGAAGTGACAGGGAAGGGTGGTAGTGGGGAGAATATGATCATAGTATGTTGTGTGCATGTCTAAAAATGTCACAGTGAAACTTATTATCCTTTGCTGTTGCAACGTACTAGAGAAGACTAGAAAACCCTGGACATTATCTCATCCCCTTACTGTTTTCTTATACCTTTCTCCAATAAAATGAATTAAAGCTTCTTCAAAAATGACTGGCTTATAAATAGTGCTAAAAGCATGGCATAAATGGCCCTTCAACATATTCCCTTTATTTCTTTGGATATATAAACATGAGCGAGATTGTTGAACCATATGATAGCTCTATTTCTGAGTTTTTGAAGAACCTCCATACAATTTTCACAATGACTGTACTAATTTATATCCCTGTCACCAGCACGCATGCGTTCTCTTTTCTCTGTATTCCTGCCACCAATTGTTACACAGATATTCCTTGTTCAATGACCTGTCTGCTTAATGATTGTTTGGACTTACTACTGAGGCACAGTTTTTGGTAGATTTAAAATGAAAGAATGTGAGCAGCAGTGTGGCATTTTGGTGGCTTCTACAGTACAATAATATTACAATTTTTGCTGATTGCACTGTACAGTACTGTAGTTTTATGTTCTGTTATACATTACAGGACTGCATGCAAGAGCCATGCAAATAACAGCAAAGTCATCAAGTGGGAGCTTCCTTTGACCATTGATTTTTTCTGAATATTATAATGTATACACTATATACAATTCCTCATTTATACAATTTCCTCCATTTATTTTTTCTGAATATTATAATGTGCACACTACATACAATTCCTCATTTAGTGACCAATTCCCTTAATGAGCTAGTCACAGGACAGCGACAAGCCAACTGGTTGCTCTCACTTACGTCTAGGGTGGGTCTTCTGTCTTCACTAAATCACTTTACCCACTTCCAGAACAGTGCTGATCTAACTTAGTTGGAGGTTTCATACTGAAGTTGACACCATCAGTTAACTATCACAGTATTTTTATTGAGATTAAGTTTTTAGTTTGTTGTAGTCCTATATGTCTGTTTTTTGCTTCTGTTTCCTAGGATTTAGGGGTTTCTTTCCCCAAAAAATCCTCCCTTTTCCCGTCATCCTGAGGCATTTCTCCTTTTTCTTTGTAGTAGTTTCAGTTTCAGGTCTCCATTTTGAACTGGTTTCTGTATCTGGTGAGAGAGAGGGGTCTACTTTCATTCTTCTCCTTGAGGGATATAACATTTTCCCACCACCATTCATTGAAATGACTGTCCTTTCTTGAAAGTGTGTTTTTAGCTCCTTGCAAAATCCTGTCGGGTGTAGATGTGTATTTATTTTTAGGTTCTCTATTCTGCTTCCATGTCCTGTGTGTTGTTTACCCCAATAAAAAGCTGTATTTCAAAATGAATCCTCCTGTCTTCCCCCTGCTGGAAGCACAGGGGATTTTTCTCAAGTGTTTACTTGAGAAACTCATAGATCACCACAAGGTAAAACTCACAAAAATTCTGGGTCCTCCGAATGACTCGATGCCCATTACATCAATCTCAGACTTGGGGACTACAGCAAACTAAAAACTTATTCTTAATAAAGAAAATAATTAATAAAAATATTGTGATAGTTAATTGATGGTGTCAACTTCAGTATGAAACGTCCTGTGGTTTCACTTCTTTTATGGATTCACAAAAAATTGTCTATTTACAAGATTATCTATATTTTATTTTGTGAGAATGGCATGGTGACTTCTAGCAGGTTGCATGTTGAACTGGAAATTAGGCCTCTCTGGGTTGTAAAATTTTATCTGTTTTTTTTTTTATAGTAGGCTTTTGGGTTTATAATAAAATATTGTAATTAACAAGTAACAAATGTAAATTAAGTGTATATATAAAATATTTTATAGGTATAACTATCACATTTTATACTGAAACCAAAGTGTAACTCTTTACTTGTGTTATAATCACATTAAAAATACTAGTGCATTTACATTTGTCCTGTGATGGTGCTTTAATTGCCATATAGTTTTCTGCTAAAAATTTTGTGTGCTAAAACTTAAAAGGCATTCATTACCTTTTGGCATCAGTTAAGCAATTGTATTTAAAGGATTTAGGAAGGAAACATTATATATAAATAGATACTATAATTCTCTACTTTTTTCCTGGAGTTCTGGATTTCTAACTGGGAACTTTTCATCATGATACAATTCCTTGACCATGAATCTTAGTTTTGATTATTTGAAAGGATTATTATTTTAGCTACAGTTTTGTAGGTTATTGACTTAGTACAGAATTCTGTGTTGACATTATTTCTCTTTTCTTCTATTTAAAGTGTCATTTCATTTTGATAATAATCTCCCATAGTTTCTGGTAAAAAAATCACTCATCATTATCTTTTCTCCTTTACATATAATGTGTTATTATTTGAATTTTTGTCTCTTAGTAATTTTAAGGTCATTTGTTTATAATTATTATTCAGGTTTTTAACTATGTCCCTATATATGGCTTATTTTTATTTTCCTTCATAGGGACCACTGATACTTATATTTAAGCATGATATATTTCAAATATTCCATAAAATATATATTTTGTATTGTATATGTCCCCTTTTTATACCCAAATACTACTTCTCATAGTTTAGATTGATTGCTGCAAACCTAGAAGTCATTTAATGAGTTTCCGTTTTGAAAGATATTTTTACGTTATTTATAAAAGTATTTTCACTCTGCAATGCTCTATTGATTAATCTTCAAATTAACCAATCCTTTCTTCTGAATCAACAGTCCCACTGGTTATACCAACTAACAAATGCTTATTTCAGATTCTTCTTTTTAACGTATGCATTTAATGCCATCAATTCCCTTCTCAGTCTTGCTTCCACTGTGCTGAACAAGTTTTGATATGCTGTTTTCATTTTCTTTCAGTTCAAAGTATTATTTTGAAATTTCATCTTCTCTTTGATCTAAGGATGAGTTAGATGTGTCTCTAGTTCCAAGTGTTTGGAAATATTCCTGTTACTGTCTAGTTACTAATTTTTGATTTATTTACCTTGCATTTAAAAAGCATATTTTCTATGATTTAACATTTTAAATTCCATCAACAAATTTTATGTTACACCATATAGTCTATCTTGATATCTATATCTATATATGTAGATAGATATATAGATAGATAGATGTTCATATATTTTTGTTGTTTTAGTTAGTAAAAATAATGTGTACTCTGTTATTGTTAAATGGATTGTTCAAAAGATGACAGTTGGTAGTTGGTATTGAGTTCTATATCTTTGCTGATTTGGGGGGATATTCTATTAGTTATAAGGAGAAAATTCTTTATGTGTGTTTTTCTCATTCTCTCAGTTGTTTCATATTTTCCAGTCTATACCTTGCTGCACACATATTAGGATTGCTAAAACCTATTTTAGTATTGGAAATGACAACATTTTACAAAATTATACATTCTTCTGTATTTATTCACAATGACTTATCCATGAGGCTGAAAGAAAAAGTAAAAATTCAAGAATGTAAAAACAAGTTTAGATATGTAAATTTAGACATACAAAGATTATCCTGTGAAATGTAGGTAAACTTTTAATGCAGACTTTTCAAGATAAATGCCAATATTCAAACTGATGCTCTATGGCTTTAAAAAATGCCATAGAGAAAATGTAACAATTTATTCATTAATGATACTTAGATAACACCAGAAGGTTAACATGCTGGGGATGTTGACTGTATCAATATATGACTTAAAAGATGTATTTATTACCAGAAATGTATTTAAAAATTCAAATAAATCATTTTTAAATGACAATAGAAGTCTAGGCTGTCTGTTGTGAGCATAACTTTTTAAAATAAACTTCATTATTGGAACTGTTTCATTTATTACCAGAAATGTATTTAAAAATTCAAATAAATCATTTTTAAATGACAATAAAATTCTAGGCTGTCTGTTGTGAGCATAACTTTTTAAAATAAACTTCACTATTGGAGCTATTTTATGTTTATGCAGAAATTTCACCTTGAGCACCCTAACATCTAAACAGGCTCCCAGATTGTAATATTTTACATGGATGGGTTACATTAAGTATACTTGTTGTAACTAATAAGTCAGGGTCAATATGTTTTACTGAAATTCACAGATTATTTTAGAATTTTCACTGTGTCTAATAGAGTCTGATGGGTTTTGACAAAGTTGTTATGTCATGTATTTCCCATTACAGTATCATACAGATTAGTTTCACTGCCTTGAAATATCCAGTACTCTTCCTATTATCCATCCTTTCTCTCCTCTTCCTGAACCCCTAGCAACTATTGATTTTATTTATTTATTTTTGTTGGTGTTACTGTCTACAGTATTGACAAATTGAGAAAGACAATAATATTTCATATGTTTTTATAAATATGTATTACAGTGCCCCAAAACATTCTGACTTATTGTTTGTTTTAATGTGTTAATATTTTAAAGCTCATTAATAATTGTTTGCATACTCAGCTTGTAGTCCATTTATATAAATATATATATAATAGTACATAAGAGCGATCTATGCTACAATCATAATAACCCATATTGTAAACAGTGTTTAAAATTGGTATGATTTAAAAGAAATCATGTCACTCCCACAAATTAGAAAAAATCAAATAAAAAGCACAAAGTATATTTGACAAAAAGCATGCCATGGTTAGCAAAACAACTAGCTAAATTTTCCCAATGTCAAAAAATTCTATGACAAGGGTAAATTTTCTTCCCATGTTGTCATTGTTCTAGTTGGCTTTTAGTAAACACGTGGTAAGAATCCTAAGTACAATACCCAAGTATTAGCACATTTCTTTGCACATTGTCCCATAAAGAAGTGAAGCTCACACTATTGTTTAAATCAGATACATTGTGGAAAGTCAGGAAAAACAACTGGGTGAAGCCACATGATCAGAAGTGTCTCACAAAGAAGTATTGCCAGAAAGTAAAACTGCTGTGTGTGTGTGTGTGTGTGTGTGTGTGTGTCAGTGTGCATGAGCTTACAGAAGGACATCCACAGCAAAGCAGAGAACAACAGGAATCAACATTAAAAGTGCAGAGAAATAAACTAGAAAAAAATCACCATTGACAATAGGCACATGAGCAAGATAGACATAGTGAACAACATTTAAGGCAGCTGTCCTTACATATATGTTTTTAGGTCATATTAGTTCTTCTTAGCATGAAATCAAAACAAATGAACCAGTGTATATGTTCATAATATCTCTTTTCCAATAAAACCTAACACTCATAGCTCCAGGTGGTGCTAGATTAAATCCACTGTAAGAAAATAGTACTTTCTCTTGACTTCTAGGTCAATCTGAAAACTATGAAGAAAGTTTGCCAAATTCCTTTCATCTCACATCATCTGAGATCAGTTTCTTGCTCCACAACTTGCTCATGGCGTTTTTCACTTCTGCATTCCTCAGTGTGTAAATCAGAGGGTTGAACAAAGGTGTTCCAATCATGTAAACCACACCTATCATCTTATCCATGGGGAAGGTGGTGGCAGGGAGTGTGTAAATAAATATGCAACGTACAAAGAACAAGAGGACCAGGATGATGTGGGAGATGCAGGTGGAGAGGGCTTTTCTCCTCCCTTCAGTGCTGTGGTTTCTGAGAGAATGCAAAATGACAACATAGTTGAACATCAGCAAGACAAAGCCTACAGTACAAAGGGCCCCACTGTTGAACACCAGGAGCAAGTTGACCACATAGGTGTCCGCACAGGCAAGTTGCAACAGGGGCTCCAGGTCACAGAAATAGTGATCAACCACATTGGGTCCACAGTAAGGCAGACTCAAGGACAGGAAAATCTGAGCTAAGGAGTGCATGCAGGATCCCACCCAGGCCACGGCCATCAACACTCCACAAACCCTGCAGTTCACAATGGTCGGGTAGTACAGGGGCTTCCAGATGGCCACGTAGTGGTCCACAGCCATGAGGATCAGGATGAAGATCTCCAGGCAGCCAAAGAAATGGGCTGAAAAGACTTGGATCATGCACTCACTGAAAGTAATAGTGGCCTGCTCCGCAAGTGTGTCCACAATCATTCTAGGGGCGATGGAAGTGGAGAAGCAGGTGTCTGATAGGGATAAGTAGAAAAGGAAGAAGTACATTGGACTCCCAAGTGCCTGACTGGTCTTGATGATGGTAATAATCAGCAAGTTACCCATCAGTGTCCCCAGATAGAAAAGCAAAAAAATGATGAAAACTATTTTCTTCCTAACCGGATCTTGTGTCAACCCAAGTAGAATGAACTCAGTCACATTATTGTTCAGCTTCATGGCTTCATGAATGAGAAGGTAAAAATGGGAAAAGGCTCATCTGCAAAAGATAATGGATTGCTTTCAGTTGTGCTGAGACTTTTAGAATATTTAAAAAAAAATTTTTGGTGCTCTGTGAGATTATGCAATATTTAAAACAATGATAATGTTATTCACTGGTGCATTCTATCTACAGTTTCTTATAGGTCACCATTAATCATCAATTGTTAATGATCACTCAATTTTGTGTATTATGAGACTGAAATAAGGTTATGGATGTGATGCTTTCCTGCAAAAGTCTTGGATACAACCGTTTTCAGCATCACATATTATGATAAATTTGCCCCTTTAACTAATGTAAAATCAAGAGATACGATTCAATCTTATTCTCTTCATTTTAAAATATAAACACATACAGGGGCCCTTGTTTTAATTCTATGTTTGTAAAACAAATGAGAAAGAGAAGATGTGTTGATGGGGGTAGCAGAAGTGCTGGAAGCAGAGTGTGGAAGATGCATGCAGGTGGAGCAGTATCAGGTGGCCCCATCCTTGCTTTCTTTTCACATCGCAGAGGCCACCATGAGAAGAAGCACGACTGCTCCTGAGCACTCGCTGCTACTCCATGCAGCCCTCTCTGACTCATACTCTATCTGTGCAGAGTCCCTGCCCTTACTCTACATCAGGGCATAAAGGAGCCATTCTCTGTGGGAAAGCTAATGTATTGTCTCCCTTGCCTTATCCTCTTTCGAGTGATATCATAAGCATGCCCCAGGTCCCTTTCTTCATGCAACTGAATACCATGATTCCTGCTATTTGGTCAGGGGAGGCTCTAACCATTTCCCTGGCATGAGATTCCAAAGTCACCAGAGAATTCAATACCATTGTCTATACTTTATATACCTGGTTGCTCCAAATGTCATATAATTAATATTCTGTTATTGCTCTCTATAAAATTTGGAAGGGAACGGGAGCACTGTGGAGAAATAAGGGTAGATAAGATGATATGTAGAAGAACTCTGGGCAAGGACAAATACTGAAGAAAAGGGAAATTACCCAAGTATTTTCTTGAACTCTCTTCATCCATACATGCCACATTGCTTATCACTTTCACTATATAGGGTCTATACTATAAAATGATTCATGTTTGCTCTGAACAACAGTAAGAAAACATTTCAAAATAAGTTTCAGAAGTGTGTCAACTACAAATTATTCTCCAATGATACAATTTAAGAAGCAAGCAGTAGTAAATTTTGTTGTGCAATACACAATATTCTATTCAAAATTATCAATAGGAGATGAAAAGTTTTCTATTCAACAGAAGCTTTGTCATAGTCAAAATCTCCATTACCCTTTCTCTGGTTTTAAATAGGTATGGTATCCACAGCACATAATGAGGAATTCTCCTGCCCAGTTACTTAATTCAAAAGCATGAATAAGCTTTTCTATACTCTGTAATCTAATACTTTGCAGTAATTCTAAAGGAATAGTGCATCCATCCCTCATTTCCCACATTCCATTGGAATAATGGCATTCAAAAGCCTGGTGCTTGTAAAATGCAATTTGAGATGCAAAGGTTACTTTTCCCTCTAACAGTTGTTCATACTCAGTTATTTTCTATAGTGGTAGAAATCTCATAAAGCAGACTTGGGGTTGTTCTTTTTTTCTGTTCTTTTTCAGAATAAGTGAGAATAGTGTATTCATGAGACCTATGGAATTAAATTTGAAAATTATGCTAGATGATTTTTGATAATGCCTTTCTATCTGAAAAATAGAAATAAATTGTCACTTACCTGTTAGAAGAGTCCATGTATTTTTTTTCTTAAATTCTTTTATTGGTACATTGTAGGTATACAACACAATTACATTTCTCATTGGGAACTTGTACCTTTACATGATGCATCTTGGTT